>PVIC010001986.1:0-82864 GCA_004025085.1 Thryonomys swinderianus | reverse complement strand
GAATGAGGTAGCCAGAACTATACATCATAAAGCAGATACTATTACTTCCTCAATCACACCATAAAATAAGTGGTATACAGTAGCACTTCCTTGTTAAACTGGAAACAAGTGGGCTTAGGAAGGCAAAACATATGCATAAGCAAGTATCTCAGGTATCTGCAATAACTGCTGGGGCCACTTCATCATCTGTCTCTTTTAAGTCACATTCATCACCATAAACGGTGTTCTCAGCGAGGAACTAGTGAAGAATGGGACAGTGTGGTTCCACTGGCTTGTAAATGAACCAGTGGAAATGAACTGCAAAATTTTTGGTACCAATTGTAATGACTGTGTTTCTGGGTCTACTCACAGACAACAGTCATCAGGGTGGTGAAGGATGGGCCCCGGCAGCCAGCATTTTAGCTAGCATTCTTCATCATTCTGCGTACAAGAAGAGACAGCTGAGATAATGAAACATAACATGGTCTTCAAAGAACAAAAGTGGAAGATGAGTGATAGATGTTCTAGAGGAGGATTGTATGATGTATCTTTCAAAACTGGCACACAATGTGCAATGTCATGTCCTATATTAAGACCTTCTCGGGGAGAAAGCTCTTAGTAACCAGGACAAAGTAACCTGTCTTAGGATCTCAGTCAAAATGTTCACATTACTACCCTCGTCCCTTCTCAAAGGGCCCATACACAAAGGGGTAATGGGAGTAGGGGTGGAAACAAAATGATTTCTGCCACTGCTGAGCTCTCCATTTTCCAGTGCCAAGACCTTGATAAGGCATTATTCTCCAGCAAGATAAACTAATCGATTGGTGGCAGGAAAGCTGCATTGGACTTCCTCTATCATAAAAGAGACAAAAAATTATCCTCACTGGAAATGATGGGCATTAAGGATATGGGTTTGCCTTCCTTTTCCCTTCAACACTTTGCAAGCTCCTCCATCCATGAACTTAACAGACTATCTTACCAATTACTATGCGATTAGCCACAACATTACCTTCACTCAGGGAATCCCTTTTAATGGCAAAGAAAATAGACTGGGCTCAAAGCTGTAGAACCGCCTCTCATATATCATGCTCTGTGGTCTGGAATCACCTGGTCAAAGCGAAAGGTCAAGTGATCTGCCAGTGGAGTGCTTCACGTGGGCTACCAGGTGGGAAACTCACGCAGCCAGACTGTGCGAGTCTGAGAACAAAGTGGTTAGAATAGAAGTGGCCGTCATAATACTTCAAATGGCCTTTCGAAAGGCAATTTTACCCTTTGTTCTGAAATTCTGGGGTTTTGGAGTACCTCAGTCCCCAAGTAAAGCACGCTTTTGCCAGGGTTCAAGGTTCTGGAACTGTTGGGCTGGAGGTGGAGAGCACTCGTTGGCTATTTTGGGTATCTCACTCTGCAGAACTAAAGGAGTGAATGGACTACATTTGGTAATGTTTGAAGATTACTAAATTTATTTCATGTTGTTATACAATGAGTTAAAGGAGAATTATGTTTGGAACTCAGTGAATTCACTGGGTTATCTCTTTTTCTTTTTTTAAAAATTGGTTTTATTGGAAAAGATATCTCTTTAAAAAGGAAACAGAAACATTATTCAGTAATTTTGTTTATTGAAAAATTTAAGTAAAGACCCCACTGAAGACTCGGAATTCATAGAAATTAAAGTTAGGGTTATCAATCAGATAAGAAATCTTGTCTAGTTCAGGTGTTATAAAGCAGTGAGGTTTGGGGGAAGATGGAAGTGAGTGGAAAAATGATACTATTCCACTTAATGTATAAGTTTTCATCCATGATAATGATCAGTTATGAGCTCTGACCAATCAGAAGGTCATAGGCTTTAGTACCTATGCCTCTAGTAAGTATGAAGAACATGGCTGATGGCTAAAATTTTAGAATCCAGTAGAGATGAATGATGTCACCCCAGATGATGACATAGATAAGTCCTTCCTCCCCAGAAGTCACTCCATTAAACTGCCATTAATTCCCTAACTTGAGGATTCTGCTTATACTTTGGCAGGAAGATGGCTTAGCATAAGTTATAGAATTAGTACAACTGCAGTTATAAGGGCCATGTCTTTATTAATGAAGAGGGATAAAATAATTGTATACAATAATTATGACGCTAAAAGCAACACAATTTTGTAAAGAATGGAGTAAATATCTAAAGTTGTTGCATAAAGATCAGGCAGTAATATGTTAAAGAAAACCTAGGTGTTACATGGTCCTCAGGCAACTCAGTAAATACTTCAATAAACCAAAGTACATGGCTAGCTAAAGAAAATACCTGTCCTGTCTTAAAAATATCTTTCAACACAGTAAGTTTCATAATAAACTCATACCACTTTAAGATAATATTCAGAGCATAATTTTAAGATAAAAAATAAAGTGGAAATAAGTGAATTTCTTTTGTGTCAGGGAGCAAAGTAAAAATTTGTAAAGTATTTTTAATGGTTACATTAATTTCATTTTCAGCTGTTAAACTGTTCATTTCAACTAATGCAAATTTAAGAGTTAATGCTGAAAGCAGCTTTCCATATTCATGTTAAAAATTAAGTATAGTCTTAAAGATAATCTAAAATGTAAAGATAATTGAGCATTACCTCTAATACAATTTGTCATTGTAGATAAAATATCACTTCTCTTCTATCTTCATATTAAGATTAAAGTTTAATGTGTCATTATAGACAGAGAACACATAAAATTGGCATGAGAGTATTTCATACTAATTTTTCTACCTATAACTTCTTAGTTGTGGGAATTCATGCTAAAAGTCATATGAAGATTTCTGACTGCTTTTTCTTTTATATACTTGGTATTTTTATTAAAAACATTCTAAATTTTAAAATAATTTATGAAGTACAAAAAGATTCAGATAGCATTCAGTAGCTATAGTTTGAGAGCTAAATAGACCAGGAGAGTTAAAATGAAATATGAATTACTCTAAAAGCCAATTTTCTAATGAATATAACGTTTCCAAGTTTAAAAAAGAAAACAATGGTTTCCCAGGGAGATCTCAGTCTGAGCACTGTTATCAGTCACCAAAAACAAAACCAATCAACCAAACTAACAAAAAAATTACACAACTTTCATCTCCTCAATAGTAACTTCAGGATGTAATTGTTACATTTCACTAGGCATTCAATTATCTTGAGTTAAACATAATTAGTACGTTAACAATTATAAAATTAAATCATAAAATTTTTTTCACAGCTACTTTTCTCATTTGAATATCTTCAAGAGAATCTTAGGTTTGATGTTGCCAACTCTAAGTCTAAAAAACAAAGGGCCACACACATCTTACAAGAGTCATCAGGTGATATACACAAACTACAATGTTGTCTACCTCACTGTTATGTGTTTGTTACTAGGCCCTATTCCATAGCACCCTCTTAATATTCAACTTCAGCTTTTTTTTTCAAAGGCTTGGTGACACTTACCAGAGTGGGTCCTGAGGTGTCCTGTGAGGGCGTCCCTTCGTCTACAAGCATAGCTACAGAAAGGACATTTGAAGGGCTTCTCACCAGAGTGTAACTTTATGTGTCTCAGAAGGTTACCCTTCTGAGTAAAAGAAGCTCCACACTGGTTACAGTGGAAGGGGCGTTCCCCTGTAGGAAGAGAAAGTGGAAAGACCGAGTAGGTTAAGTGCAAGGGACTGATCTGTAATTCACTCTTAATCAGAACCAGTTCTCAGTTTTAGATGTTCAACTCCTCACAAGTCTTCTAAGTAACTCAAATTGGTTTTGCTAATAAACAAGTCTCAAGCTTTGGTCAAGCAATCATATTCTCTCTTCACATAAATTTGACAAGATTCCTGTTCCTGGGTCACAACAGCCCTAGTAACAGTATTTACCAATGGTTGGAACTAGATGCCATTATTTTACTGCCTTATTAGTTGCTTTATGTGTAATGTTTCAACCCTCACATTCGTGTTAATGATTTCTTATTAATTTCAATTTACAGATAAAATTGAAGTTCACATTCACAGTATCTGATTGCAATCACCGAGCTAAAGTTGAGAACTGAACCTGGTGGGTTAGAATGCAAAATCTTTTTCTAAGTATTTTACCATACTGTCCCTTGAAAACTCACAGGAATTTTGAATTGGAAGAGACTGATAATCAAATTCCCTCATTTATCTGTAAAGGGGCCAAAGAAAGGCATAATGAATGAGCCAGCTTACAAAACTCATTACCACAAGATCTCCAGTGCAGCCCAAGTCTCCTGATTACCCTGGTTACTACAAGTGAAATCTTTGGCAAAATTTCCTGATATAACTGGAGAAAAATCCAAAGAAAATTATTCATCCAGACACTTCTTACATACTTTCATTATTTTACAAAAATCATGTATGACATGAATATTTTCTCATTTTTCTCCTATTACTGATATTTCTATAAAATTGTTTAAGCCTGAATTATCAGTTTAGTCTACTGCCACAAGCTGGCTGTCACCACTGTCATCAAACATAAAAACATGTAGGTAATGAAGCAGAAAAATGGGGAAGTGAGATCAAAGTGATAACATTATTAAGCCATGAAAAAAACAAGGTGATTATAAGTCTGCCTATCTCTAAAGACACACATGCAGTATATTACAAATTAATATATCAATAAATAAAATGGCTAATGCTCAATGTTTAGTATAAAAAGAAATTTAAAAAGTAGTTCAAGTGAAAATGTACTATTTATGTACTTGAAGTCAAAGGATTATAAGTTCTTAGTTTTTCAAAAAATCACATTTATTTCTCATGTATCACATTTTAAATTAAAATGTTCATGATCATAGTAAAAGAAATCTTCATATATTTTTGACCCTCGATATATGCAAACCCAGTGACTCTTTTATTAAAGAAAATTAGAAGGCATAAAGAAGATAAACTGCGGTCCCGCTACTAATTCTGTCACATAGCTGTTTTATAAGAAATTAAATTGACAGATCAGGTACATCTGGAATTCTGTTCTACTTGCTTGTTGGGTATGTTAAAGAGGGACAATCTATCAAAGGAGCACCGTGTGTGTGTGTGTGTGTGTGTGTGTGTGTGTGTGTGTGTGTGTTGGGGGGGTTAAAGTTCTCTTAATAAATCTAGATCTTTTTGAACAAAGTTCACAACAGGCCTAGCCTATGATGATCTAAAGCGCTGAAAAAAATACTTGCATTAAAACTACCTTAAATTGTATCTTATTAAACTAGTTTGATTCATTTGGTAAAAATCAAAAACATCATATGAAGTCATAAAAATTTTACATCTAGTTTCTGGAGGTCTTTTTAAAACTACGTCTATACAACTTAACTTGAATGTCTGAGTGCATTTTCCTCCGATGAGACAGCAGAGCACAATTTTTTTCTTTTTTTGCTTTTTGAGACAGGGTCTTACGTTGTAGTTCAGGCTGGCCTTGAGCTCACTGTGTCACCCAGGCAAGCCTCGAACTCAGCAATCCTCCTGTCTCTGCCTCCCGAGTGCTAGGATTACAGGCGTGAGCCACCACGTCCGGCATTGTAGTATGCAGTGTTGATTGTTGGTGGGCATGTGTCCACGCCCAGCATTATATGTGGTTACCAGGGATCGAACTCAGGTCCTTGCGCTTGCGAGGCAGGCGCCGGAACCACTGAGCTAACCCTCCGGCCCAGCAGAGCACAATTTTATAGGTCATAATTATCTACTTGCCACCTCTGCCATGGAAATAGTAATAAAGGACAGAGGTATTTAACTTTTTAAAAAAGAACATAGCAAATACGTTATACTTTCCATTTCAAATATTTCACTTTGCTTTCAGAATCCTCTATATAGTTTCCCAGGCAAATAATAAATTGCTATGCAATAACTTATAAGTTTTAAAATATTTATTAGTACATGTTTGCAGCACACAATGATTATAATCTTTGTGGGGAGTTGGTACATGCACAAACTTTTAGAATTAGTAAAGGTATTGAACAAAATATTATATTTTCCTTTGGAAAATACTGTGTAGCATGCTGACTTAGACTTTCTTTTTCATACATCTGTAACATTTAAATTGATTTAAAAATCTCTAATTTAAAATAGTTAATTCATTATTTAAAATAATATGCTAAAAAGAAATAATGGCAAATTTTTAAAAAGAATTTTAAATTCTGAATAATTGAATTTAATGAGACTAATGACAGGGTAATTTAGTTTTATAAAGGACAGGGAAAATGAAAGGGAATTGAGGTACATGTGGTAATATGACAGTGTTACTGAGTATGAAAGTCCTACTATGGATGCCTTGGTAAATTCCCAATAGGCATGACAAAGATAACTTTTCTTTTTTCTTTTTGGTCAGTCTTAGAGATTGACCCTGGGCCTTCACACTGAATTACATCTCCAACCTTTTAAAAGTATTTTATTTTGAGACAGGTTTGAACAAAGCTGTTCAGGCTGGGCTTGAACTTACAGTTCTCCTGCCTCGGCTTCCCAGAGTGCCTGAATTCCACGTGTGTGTCACCATGCCCAATGGAAAATAACTTTTTTTGATTAAGAGAAAAGGTATCAACAATACACTTTGATTTCAACCAAATGGACTTTGAGAAATGCTGATTTGAATTATGGAGAAGTCTACTGATACTTTTTACTTTTGGCTATCAATTTTATGGGTGTCCTCATTTTATGGTGAAATCTGCTTAACTATTCTTAATATCCTGATTATATGAAATGATAACCTTATTTCAATAATGTAGTTTTATTGTATTTGACCCTGAAGTTAATTAAAATTATGGTGACACCCTCAATAACACTGCTATAGGAAATAAAAATGAAAAAGAAGATAAATGATTTTTAAAATATTTTTTCAGGAGTACTCCAAACACAGGAGACATATATACTGTTTAATAATAGTAGGCACATTAAATCACTTTTTGGAAAAACCACCTGTAAAATATTTAGGGCCGGAGATTTAGCTCAGTGGTTCTGGCACCTGCCTTGCAAGCACAAGGTCCTGAGTTCGATCCCGGTGACCACATAGAATGCTGGGCATGGTGACTCACACCCACCAGCCACCAATACCACATACCACAGTGCCAGGTGTGGTGGCTCACACCTATAATCCCAGCACTCAGGAGGCAGAGACAGGAAGATTGCTGAGTTCCAGGCTTGCCTGAGTTACATAGTGAGTTCAGGGCCAGCCTGAACTACAAAGCGAGACCCTGTCTCACAAAAAAAATTGAAATCCTTTCATTAAATGTTGTAAGATGTTTGCTGGCCTAGGCCATATAAAGATCTAGGTAAATTTACCTGTTATGAAGTATAAAGTTGGCCAACTTCTTTTTGTCTATGCAAAGGGTACACATATAAAAAAATTATCTATAGAACTTCAAATAGCACATCTCACTTATTTTTCTCCAAATTTTAAAAAAACTAAATGAATTGAATCAGCCTTTTCTGAGTGACTCTGGACTTTAAAAAAAAGGATTTAGCTCAGTGGTTCCAGCCAGCCTGAACTACAAAGCGAGACCCTGTCTCAAAAAAAAAAAAAAAGTAATTTTCTTCATGTGTAAATTAAGGAAGTTTTAAGAAAAACCTACCAATCCAATGTCCAGATTAAAGATATTAGAAAGTAACCCAACTCAAGAAATTTAAGTCCCATGAGTGGTCACAGAAGCCCAGGTCAACAACTGTGGGTCCAAGAGACAATAAACATGTGGCTATGGTACCCTTCACATCCCCCCTTACTCTGTTTTGTTTTGCAAATTCAATCTACTTGTCCATTTTTATTCACAAGATGAACTTAGAGATTATTTTATTAGACAGTAATCATATTTGCTCTGGTAAATCAAAGACAGGGCATTCCTGTATTACCTACAAAAACATAGTCATAAGCACCCGATCCAGAGGGTCCTGGAATTAAGAAAATGGCTTTGTAACATTGCAATGCACAAAATATTTATAAAAATGGGAGCACTCTCTCTGATGGATCTCACATGTTAATAATGGTCCTGTAGATTCATGATCGTACATGAATTAACACCCCTACTTGTTTACTTCTCCCTATAGTTCCAGAGTATCTGGAGTATCAGTTAATATTACCTAACTACTTACTCAAGTAGCATTGCCAAAGAAGTAACACTGAGCCATTAATAAGATACTGAAATTGGCGCTTTGGTAGAGTGCGAAAGAGAAACAAGCAGCAGCAAATTAGATCTGATACTCCATGTTACTGAGATAATGGGTGGTCATGCATTATAGTTAGGTCATTCAAATATGTTCCTCAAAGACTGAAGACAGTTCCTTTTATAATAGCTACAAATAACTGTTGAGAGTGGAAACTTATAAAATGAAGACTAGCTGGTGATATGGACAAAATACTTGGTTAATGACTAGATTCTGACTATGTCTTTCACAGTCTAGTTTAACTATAAATAGAAATTCTATTCTCAAATAGTAATTAAAAGCAGTTGCAATGACAAGACCCATTCCAATATATAAACTCAGTCATCAGAAACACGTCTTAAAAGAGGTAATTTAAGACATCACGTCTAAAATTTCAAAGACAACAAAGCATGATGGCTAGCCCAAGGTCTTTCATGAGTGTTATTAACAAAAATCTCCCAGATCATAAGAAAATATAATAATTTTTCCAGTTCTAGTAAGTATTTAACAACAAAAATATATAGTATTGCAGTGTATGTTAAGTCCATCATCCCTGCTTTTACTGGTTATGTCTCAATTCTCCTAGGACTCAAAGAAATCTGTGCTACTGTTTATAAGCATTTTCCATGCCAGTGATATAATTTTGTTTTAAAATAAATTGACTCTACTTCAGCAGTAAATATCAAATGGACAGTAGAGCAAGCATGTAATTATTTCATTTAAAAATAGTCCTTATAAATATTACTATAGATATAGTCAAATAGTATTTAAATTCTCAAGCAAATATTTTATAGTTCTTGGAATTTTCTTAAGAACTTAAAAAATCTACTAAAGAATCTTTTAAAAATAGTGTTTAGTATAAACTTCAGCCTTAAAAATTAACACTCTTTGTAATTCTATTGCAAAGTCCATAGTCTGAGTTTTAGCTTGTTTTTTTACTGAATTTTCTCCTCTGTATTCTCATTCTGACATAATGAACATATTGTAACTTTGCGGAACTTATTTTATGAATCACAAAACTGCTTCATGAGCCCAGATAAAATGTAGATTAGTTATTTTATAATCTTTATGCTTTTTCTTAACAAATAGACATCAGGCTTGGTCTTTCAAATTTCCTAAGACATTTTAGAAAACTAAAAGAGAAAAGTTGTATTAGTAATACAAACATTTAAAAAGCATGCTCAAGTTTCAAAAGGAAATTCAAATAAATCAGAAGCAAAAATGTAATTTTAGCTACAGGCTAGAAGAATGTGTATAACCAAAACTAATGAGAATAACAACGATTTTAATGTATAATTTCTCACAATAATTTAAAAAGCATCAGCCTTAGTTTGTAGTCATACCTCATAATAAACTGGGGCTATATTAATGTATCTAGTGTGAAATGTTCAAACAAAACCAGTCTGGAAAATCAAGGTATCTTGGTTCTAGCCTTAGCAATGTCCGCATCTACAAATCACTTGACTGTTAGTCCATGTGTGATTTGAGAAGTTTGGCCTAAAACATTTTGATATAACTTAAACATCTCATTTTTTTCTTTTAGAGACAGTGTCTCATTATTTACTTGATGTTGCCCTTGGACTCAACTACAAATCCCTCGCTGGCCTTGAAATGTCTTGAACTCATGGTGATCCTGCTGCCTCAGCCTTCTGAATTCTGGGATTAAAGGTATGCACTGCCATGCCTCACTTACATCTTATGATTTAAAGTCTCAATTATTAAATTGTTTGGAATGAAAACTGTAAATATATTTTTTCATTGTGATTTATCACTCTTCTAAAAAAGTATCACATACTGAAATTCTAAGACTATTAGTAAATAGTTTGTTGTGGGATATTGCTACCTAACCATTATGTAACATGAGATTTTTAAAAGTTGACTATCTTCTTTATCATAATCTCATTTCAGTTGCTTTTTATTTTTAAATTTTGGTAAAAGGTTTGAAAAATTGAATAAGGCCTTCTCATTTGGTATGGACAATTCTGAGTACACATTTTTGCCTGCCTATTTATCCCTCTTCACCAGGTTTGATCCCCTCCATACCTCCTTGAGGAGTTATAACCAAAAATTATAGGAAGATGGTAATATTTTTTGAACTAGGAAAGTACCTGCCTACTGCTGAGGCCTGCGGTAGGCAAAGACTGACTATAAATCAAATTTCAAGAAGTTAACTAGATAAAGTGAAAATGATTCACCCCTATATAAATGTGTGAGTGCCATTTTGTAGTATAAAATCTTAGCTAGCAAACTCTATTACCTCCCCATGGGTACGGTAAAATATGTATAAAAATACAAAAAGATTAAGTTACTCAATGAAATTCTCCTATACCTTTTGAACCCTTATCATATTATTGCTATATTAAGAACTGTGGAAACTGAATCCCAAACTTCTTTTCTGATATGCTATTCAGATCTGAAGGCTGGAAGTCAAGACCCAGGCTACTCTCTGCTTTCCAGCAATCCAATACTAGCAGAATTCTGAAAAGGTAGTTTCACCATTGTCACCCCTGAATAAAAAGGAAAGAGAATAGATGTCAGGTAATATCAACATCAGATGTCACAGGCAGTGATCAGTTATGCTTACAGCTGCTTACCAGTGTGACTCCTTTTATGTACCATAAGCACATTGGGCCCAATGCAAACCATGCCACAGACGTCACATTTCAGTTTACCATTCGGAAGCCGGATTCCTCCCTCGCCTTGAAGCTCCTGGGCTTTCCTGTTGTCAGTCACCTCGCTGCTCTCAATTAGGGGCTCTTCTAGGCTGCTACCCTCATCATGGCCCCTGATCTCGTCTTCACGGCTCAGGGGTTTCCTGTCACACTCTTCATCACTCTGCATTTCTAGCTTTACTGAATTTGCTGTAATTTAAAAAAGAAGAAATTTTAAATACATGATATGTGGTCTTGGCTACCTCTTGTCTACCCAGTGTCCTTCTATCAAAGGATGCACACAACATTCAGTAGAATACTGTCCATCACCAAAGGCTGTGTCGATACCTACTGTGCTCTGTGATATTTTAGTGATGCCTTGGCCTGAAAATAATGATGGCTTGGGAATGTGCTCCATCAACAGACCAACCATGTATTTCTGTCTCATTTCTTCTACTCCGTTGTCTACTGCTTAAGCAAGTCCTTGACTAATTCTGCTATTCACTTTTGAGTTTCTCATTAAGGCTACTAAGAAATCTATTTCTGAAGACACAAGATTAAACATTACTTAACCTACTGAGCCATGCCTTCTCTTAGAGATCATTATATTTATTTCACATTCTCTGCTTCACATCAGAGTACTTGTGTGAACCTGCTTCTGAACAGGGCAAGAGAAACAACTTAAGATCTTAATCCAGCAAATGTCTCTCACGTATGAAAGCATAATGTTAAGATAAATGTCCTAAAATCAGACTAAATATAAATAGTTCAGAGCTGAACAAATACAAGGCAAAGTGCAAAGGCCTTCCGTGCTCTTAAATTACTCGGCCTTTTTTCCCCTCTGAAGAAATTCCCCACTGACTACATTAGCCTGCGAATCAAAGTACTCTGGCTCTAATCTATGCACCCCGGAAGGGAGCAAGTGACAGCAGCGGCATAATCTGCATGTACACACTTGCAAATATTAAGAAATTTAATGCCCGTGCTTTGCTGTTTTTGGATTATCCCACAGAAAAGCTGGAATTCTGTTAGCACAGCCCTCATGCTGGATTGCTGACAGAGTCTTTTCACAAAGCAGAAACAAGTTTTACATTAATATCAGTTTTTATCTAGTGACCTTGAAAATTTCTTGTCATATCAGTTAATGAGCAAAATAAATTATGTGGTTCTACCTGAATAAGGATGTATTTTCATTGAAAGGACGATAATTCTTTTTACTGTAACTGTTTTCCTGGAGACACTATACATTTTGTGATTTGTAGTTGGGGCTTATGTGGACAGGGAGTGCTAACAAAATTCCTCCTTCTGGTCCCTCTCTGTAGACGGCCTTCTGTGAGGCAGTGTGGTAGAGGAATAGCAGCCATATAGTCCTGAATTATTTGACTTCTGAATCTTAGATCTTTCATTTGCAAAATACAGATGAATGCATATTACTAAATGTTTGTGCTGAACTATCTATCTAGTAAGTAAATCCTAAGCGTGCTAAAGAACTGACATTGTCTATGTCACTTATAAAATGGGGATGATAATGGAACTCACTTCCTCAGGTAGAGAGAGAGTGAAAGCTAAATGAATCCATATAATCAACGTGCTTATTTTCTCTGGACTCATGGTGCTATATTTACCTCATAAGATTCTCTTAGTTTACAGATTATAATTCATGCTTATAATCTACAAAGGGATTCAAATCCTTGCTGGACCTATCTCTAATAGAATATTTACTATGTGGAGTTTATTTAGAAATCATTATGATCTAACTGGATTTTTGAGCCCAGTAGGGATAATATTTCATCCAACATTATGTACCAAACATACTCAAGGGTTTGGTGATATAGAGGAAATGTTCAACCATTAATCACTGACTTGTTTTATGAAATGCATTATGGTTTCTACTTTTTAAAAACTTGTCTTATATGTTTAAAAAAATGAAAATTAAGATCTTTTTTTTCTCAATAGCTCAAAAATCTCACAATTCAAGTCTCAAAGAAAATATGATCATAATTTTTATATGGAAAAGTTTGTCTGAATCTATTTTAACTATATTCATCTAGATATCATTAAATATTTATTTCTTGTTTATTATAGACATTACTCAATAAGTCCATATAGAACTGTCAGTGTAAAAATGCATTTTACTATATTTTTAATATGCACTTAAAGATTATGAGTGAAATTGGAAAACTTTCATACATTTAAATGTATTTTTTATGAAACTATCAATTTGTCTCTTTTTCTATTAAGGTTATCAATCTTTACTCAATGAACTTAAAAGCATTTATCTGCAGTTCAGCACCCATCCCTTACACTGAAAATCCCAAACCGAAATCTACAAAATCCAAAAATTTTGTTCACTGACTTGATGTTCCAAGTAGAAATTCTACAAGTGATGTCACATGATAGGATGTACATTAGCAAAATAACTTCAGGGCAAATATATTACAAAGTTAGCTTCTGGAAATTGTACATGATATAAAAATGGATTTCATATTTAGACTTGGGTTTCAACCCAAAATATGTTCTGATGTATGCGCAAAGTTCACCGAAGTCTGAAAGGTTTAAAATCAAGAGAATGACTCGTTCTAAATATTTCAGGTGAGGGATATTCAACCTGTCTAGGAAACATGCTGGTGTTTGTGATGTCTCACGTGCAGTTTGGTTTATCCTTTTACTCAAAGATATTTTATAGCACATTTGTTACTTCCACATATTGAATTATGGCTTGATTCAATATGCTTTCTCAAGTCCTAAATTTTTTTTTCTTATTTTTTTTCTGGTAAGGAAAACATTTCTCCCTTCCAAGTACTAACCAGACCTGACCCCACTTAGCTTCTAAGATCAGACAAGATCAGGCGTGTGCAGGGTGGTATGTTTGTAGACATTTCTAACCAATAGAAAATGCTACAGGTCACTCTATGCAGTTCCATATTTCATCCATAATTGTACTTAAAAGAAAAAATTAAGAAGAAATGTTGAAAACATTACCTTATACAGCGTGGCTTTATACCAAACTATTGCCAAACCATTTCACACATTTATTTCAAGTGAAATACTGAAAACTAGATGCTTCACAACAATGCCATTATTCTTTTTATGAATTCACAAATGTGTGATATTTAAGGAATATGAAGTCTACTTGAAATTTTTTTTGTGTGTGGAGATAGAGTCTTCTTATTTTGTACAGGTGGGCCTCAAACCCAAGGTGAACCTCCTGCCTCAGCCTCCTGAGTGTTAGAACTACAAGGATGCATCTCTATGCCTTGCTAAAGAGTACATACTTAAAAGTATAGTTTTTAGTCTAAAACTATAGGCCTTTTAACTTAATAGTTAATAAATAGCACAGAATTATGAAGAATATTATCTGAAATTAGAACATTAGACTATTGTTTTTCCCTAATAAGAATGACACAGTAGAGCCATCTAACACAACAGCAGAAATAAAATTGTGATTTAAGAAATTATATTACAAATATTGTTAGGCTCTTCTATTCCCAGAGGAATATGCTGGATGCAAACAAGCAAACAAACAAACAAAAAACCCAGACATTTTTGCTATACCTAGAGCTCAAAAGGAATACCAGCTACAACAAAGTTCTCTAGCAATACAACAAGGAATGTTGATCATGTATAAATCTAGCCTACTGCTCTCCTAATAGTCAATCAATAAGTACAACACATTTTAGTATACATGTCATATATTAAATTTTGCCCAAAGTGGTAGCATAAATACAAGAATTCCATAGCAATTATTTTCTAATACATCTCACTAAAATTGTTGCTTTTTATGATGAAAAGCAATAATAAATTTAATTGAATAAGTCTTTGAATTTTAACTATTAAATAGGAAATCTTTTTCTATTCAAATGAACTGCCATAATTTAGCTTTACTACATAAGAAGTTTTTAATGCACATCACCTATTTTAAATCTTTAATGATGAAATTTGTGTTTTATACACATTAAGTAGACCCTAAATTATAATTCATATGTTAAAGAATTGTTAAAAATATTTGTAGCTATAATATATACAGCTGTTGTAATTATTAGATAATACTTTAGTTTTCAAATTTTAAAATTAGATTTTTAATCTCAATGAATATTTTTACAATTTGTTATAAGAGGATCTTCTTGTAAGTGGCTGTCATTCATCAGTGTGAAGTGAAATCTTCTTGTAAGAAATCTCAACATCAAGAATAAATTTCCAAGATTGTTTCTCTACTAGAAAGTGAAAGTTATAAAATTCAAGTATATCTGTGGGATTTGTGCACATATATATTATATACACACACATATATATATGTAAGCAATAATGACTCACCAAAATAGTATTTTGTCAGAACAAATCATTAGTAATAAACAGAAGTCACAATCATCAAGTATTTATTAAATACTTGCTGCCTGCCTGATGCTTACTCTAAAAGTTTTATTGAAAGTTTAAGACTAAAACCAAAAGAATGTTAACTTTAAAAAGAAGAAACCCTGTTAACAGAATAGAATGACACAGAAATAGGCCCTGAAGTGTTCCTGACTATCAATACAAAGAGTTTGATTATATAATAAATTTATTGAACTTAACAGTATTTAAATGTTAAGAGGCTTTCCTTACAAATTAGGCACTCTACTATTTTTTATTAGTTACACCTATTTAACCACTTAAGTAAGACAACCGTTGATTTTGCAAGGTCTGGTAAGGAATTTCTTCAAATAATATAAAATATATAAATTTTTAATAAAAATATTTTATATAGGGTGAAATTTGTTATTTTTTGAATTACCAAACAAAATATTTTTATCCTCAACATTAGTTTGTTTTTCAAAAATAATCCTATTAATTTTCAATTGTCATATTCTGAAAATGCCATAGTAACAATTGAAGGTATAATTATTAAAACATTTTTGAATATCTAAACTTTCTAAAACTTAAAACTTAATTATTAGTACACCTGATTTTACTAACCCACAAATTTAAGTCAAGTTCTCTAGTTAGCAGAAAAATGCTAGGTGATTATGACTTCTCTATTTCAAAGGATGTAACAGTGATAATGTAGGGTACAACACAAAATTTTCAAATTAGTATTCATTTTTAATTTCTCAATTATATTTTAATGGTCAGTTTTAATGGGGTAAATATTAAGATAGTTAAGAAAATATATGTTTGCTATTGGATAAAAGAAGGCTGAAATGTCATCTTCACCAAAAATTGAGGGGAAAAGTCTTCCAGGTGTGGTATGTCATTGCACATTTTTTTTTTTTTTGAGACAGGGTCTCGCTTTGTAGTTCAGGCTGGCTCTGAGCTCATTATGTAGCCCAGGCAAGCCTCCAACTCAGCAATCCCCCTGTCTCTGCCTCCCGAGTGCTGGGACTACAGGCGTGAGCCACCACGCCTGGCACTGTGGTATGTGGTATTGATTCTGGTGGGTGTGAGTCACCACACCCCCCATTGTATGTGATTACCAGGGATCAAACTCAGGACCTTGCGCTTGCGAGGCAGGCGTTGGAACCACTGAGCTAACCCTCCGGCCCATGTCATTGCACTTCTATATGCATGGTTTCTGTTGTGTGAGAATTCAAGTGGGCACTTGAGGGATTTTATAATTTACAAGCATCAATTTTTCCCCACCTCTGCCAGATATTTGAATTTGTGTTATACACCCCAATTGAATCAATACTTCTATCTAATAATTTGTTGAAGTTGCTTCTGGACTAATATAACTCTCCCTCATTTAAAGTTTAGAAACAGAAACACAAAATATGATTTAATCTGTCTTACTAAGCCAACAGCTGTTTAAATAGAGAAACAAACTGCCTTTAAAACTCTGACGTGAAGTACAATTCTTTACTGAGAATCTATGCACTTTCGTAAAAATGGAAAAGATCACAACCAAAATTATTTGCAGGTGTACAGAATCTCTTTTTAAACATTCCTCAAAAAATCTCACACAGTATTAAATCTTTTAAACCTGGATAAATACATGGTTAAGTCTTGCAAAACGGCCCCTCAAAAGATCCACAAAACATGTGTTGTATTTAGCAGGGGACGAGTCCAGACATTCCTCTTACTGACCTGCTGCTCAACTGCCTGTGACCAACATTCTAAACCTGACCATCTCATCACCTCGAATTTTCTCCCCTGTTCTCTTCCCCTCCAAGAGAGCTCCATCATGTATTTCCTACATGCACTGGAACAGCTTGAGAGCAAGACGCTACTTCTTGGAAATACTGCTATTAGAAAAATAGCAGCAAAAGGTGCAGTGCCCCTCGCAGGCAGAGCCAAGGGTCTACCTCTCCCTTCCACTTGACTAGTTGGGAGACCCTGGGAACCTGCATCTTTATTCAGTTACCTGCATCCTCTAAACCACAGGGGGCGGTACCACTGATGTCCTAAATCAGCAGTTGAGACAGGATGACCTCTGAAGGACTAACAATTTAGGATCCTCTTGACAATAATAGTAATGATAATAATAATAGGAAAATAAATCCGTAAAATACAAACTGTTTTGTTCAGTACTTACTGGTTCTTCTATTAAGCAACAGATCTTAATGTTGCATTTTGAAAAAAAGAGATGAGTACTGGATAAATGACTTGTTACTATAAAACTAGGCCTATCATTTGAAATGCATATTAGGAATTCAGGCCCAGAATAATTAGATAAAATAAACATACCTTGTGTCTATGAACTGAATTACTGAATTAACACTTTCTATCAAAGCTGGATGCATGTCTCATTAAAAAAAAAATCTACCTCTAACTTTTAAACTTCTTTTCCTCAGTGCAGGAGTAGGTCCAAGGGGAACACAAAGTTCCTGCAGAATGTGTCAATATTCAATATTCCTTCTTTTCTCTAATTTTCTCAATAATTTTATATCTCTTGTGACTTATCAGTGGTGAGTAAAACCAACAATTTGAGGATAAATCCTGTATTACCAATTTTGACCTTTAAACCAATAGTTTATGGAGGGTACATCTCAGGTCATCTCTATGGCCATGTTTCATACTCTTGTGTTCATTATTGGTATAGAAGCAAAGTGTCCTTGTGTCAGATCATACAACATTTTACATTTAAACAGACCTTTGCAAACAAAAGCAATACAAAGTCTTCTCCCTTTTTCCTCAAAGACAAATGTAAAGCATAAGAGAGTAAAACACCTCACTCCCTCATGCTCTGCCAAATTGCACGACCCCAGACGGCACACTTATCACCCAAACACACACCTCGGTGACCTTGCACAGTGGTGTCCCTGCCACCCAAGGTGAGGCTTCTGTTTTCTAGCAGATGAGTTCCCAAGAACCGTATAGCGTGGGGCAAATAACCCTCAGTTACAGAGAAACTCCATAGACAAAGAGCCTAACCCTTGATCCAGCCTCTTCGTGAATGATTCCATTTGCCAAATCCTAAAGATTCAACACCAGCTATGTCTTGCATATCCATCTCCTCTTTTGCATCTCCTTGCACAATACAACTACATTACAATCCCCATGAACTTTCACCTAGAGCAATTTCAGTACCTTTCTAACTCCTGTTGTTTTCTTTGCCACATTCTGTGCTCCCATTTCATTGTATAGTTATTAGACCAATCTTTTTAAAGCAGACTCCTAACATTCTCAACATTCTCAATGACCACCCAATGCCTGCAAGTTAACTAAAAAGTTACTGGTGTGGAATCTACATGGTCCTTTAATATACAGTCCACATACAGTCCTTTAACTATCAATATCTTTTTCAGTCAGTTTTCCTCACTCTTCCTAGAATATATCCTAAATATCTCTCTTGTTTTATTCTAGATCCTATAATTATGTTCTAGAATTCTTCCCATTATTTCTATCAAAATAAGCACCTTACTCAAGCCTCACCTATCTGGTACCTTTTCCCATAAATGTTTTGGATGCAAAAGTTCTTTTCCTATGGAACTCACATCACCTTCTACAGAATTACAGAGATTTCACTAGAATATCTGCCTTCACTCTATGCTCCCTTTAAAGTAACTTCATTATAACTTTATTCAGTTATAAAACTACCCTGCTCTTGTAGAGTAGGCATTCAGTAGATGCTTGTTGAACCGCTGCTGCTGATTTACATATTTACTTCTCTTTTTAAGTTACTGAGATCTTCCATAAATTAACTGCAAGTGACAAATGTAACAACACAGTTATATTTTAAACACAAAACATGCACATAATATTAAAGGACTACTGTACTACAGGAATCATTTTAGATACTAAACATTATGTGATTTAATGAAGACAGTCATTCTGAAATATCTAATTTTATCTTCCTTTTACAGAGAGGAAGCACAAAATCAGAATGGGTGAGTTTGTGATAGCCCAATCTTGGAAACAACCCAAATTCCCATCAAGTGGAGACTGGATGAAGAAGATGTGGGTTTTTTTTAAACTAAAATGGAGTATTACTCTGCCATAAAGAATGACAAGATTCACTGATTTATGTGCAAATGGATACATCTGTAGGACACACTAATAAGTGAAATAAATAGATTACAGATATGCAAATACCAGATCTTTTCTTTGGTATGAACACCTATAGATGTAAATGAGTTCTAGAATGTATGATAGGTTTTGTAAAATAGGAAATATCTAAAGGGAATTTGGTGTGGGAATGTAATGAGGGAAATGAATAAATATGATTACAAAAGAAAATAAAAGAGCATGTATATAAGGGGGTGTGTGAGTGGGTAGGGATATGGGTAAAAATGAGAATTAACTTGTGTCATATACTGGAACAAATTCCCCAATGTTGAGTGTGATTGTGAGCTGTATATAAAATGTACCACTAAAGAATTAAATTAAAAAATCAGAATGGGTGAAATAATGCCTCAGTTACAGCTATTCAGGGTCAGTTGACTGGAACTAGGAACTGATAACCAAATTTTTGCTATCCTTAACTTGTTAATAGTTATTAGTAAAGAAGAAAGGAGATGTCAGTAATAATGGTAACTTATCACCAATGTGTGCCATTTGGTGTATTTCTTTAAACTTCATATTTAATACAGGTGTAGTGAGGTTGGGTAAAGAGAGATTTGTCTGACAGTCCCTTTTGGAAGAAGACAGCTTCCACTGGCAAATTTCTGAGCATGGATTTTTATCTCCTATAAGAGCAATCAACTTTGAACTGGTGTTTGGCAACCATCTGCTTGACATAGCTGTGGGAGGCCTGTGAAGCAAATTACATTGTGAAATTATCTCTTTAATAATGGAAGTCTAAAATTCATAACCTAGCTTCTGTGAGAAGTGAAATTACTACTATAAAATCTGGGTGAGTGGCTATGTTCCTGAAGGGAACTGTAAGTCAGAATCGCCAGGGGTCACCAAGGATGCTCTGTCCAGGTCCACTGGCAGTGCGTCACAATGGGAGAAAGCAGTCAAGACTAAAGCCGGCTTTCTATTACCCAACAGCTACAGGAGAAGAGGACCCAAAGTGAACCAACCACACACTGCAGCAGCTCTACAGAGGCTCTGAAGTAGTGACAAGGAAACCCCGCAGCTCCATTTGCCAAGGGTCAAATGTCTATCAGTCACATACACTGAGATCAGAGGTTCTTCCCCAGATGCCTCACTATCTCTGTATTACATAAGAGAGCCCACAGTGGTCCTGAGATACAGCACTTGTCAATTAGAAACGTATGGCCAAGAACACGTACAAAGGAGTGCCACAGGGAAAGCTTGTGCTGAGTGAGAAAACTAATCTACCTAACTGCCATGCAGATACCAACAGAACTATGCCAGAAATTTATTTTCCAGAGTGTAAAAGCATGTTTTTACAATGTTCATTCCTAGTTTTCTACCCCTAGTGAACACTATGTAGACACAGAAAACATATTATAAGATAAAAAATAATTATAATGCAACATAGGAGGAACTAGATATGAAAAGGGGATTAGAATACTTGGGATTAAGGCTTACATGTGTGAATTTTAAGCCTCTTGCTGTCCTGCATTTCCTACTGCTTAAGAGAGGGTAATATTCTCTATAGATAAATCATAATACTGGGAAATCCTGTAGTCAGTTAGAACAACCAATACGGTCCTGTTGTTAAAACACCAGTTCTACATTCTGCACCCTGGGTTTAAGGTTTTGTACTTATTAGTCACGTGGGCTTCGGAAACCAAACCACAATTTCCACATCTATAAAATCAAGATAGTAAGTTCTGAGTATTAAATATAATTGTACACATGTTTAGCACTATTTTGCTTTTTATCAACAGAATTATATGAAACCATTTCATATATGTGTAGCATCAAACAAACCTAACTCTAGGGCTAGGATAACCAGAAGAAAGTAGAGGGAAGCGAAAAAGGCTTTAACACAATATGGCATCTAGATAGATTAGTAATATAATAAAGGCTTTTTGTAATAACCCAACATCTAGTACTGAATGGGGAAGGCTGAGAGCTTTTCCTCTAATGTCTGGGTTGAAACAAGGATGCCCCTTTACCACAGAACACTGGCACCCCTAACCAGAGTGATCAGAAGGGAAAAACAGAGGACATCCTAACTAGAAAGAAGAAATCACATGTTTACAATTTTCAACAGCATGATCTCATAAATAGAAAACTCCAAGAGCTTCATGCCCCCACAAAAACTACTGAACTAATAAATGAATTCTACAAAGATGCAGGATACAATATAAAAGTCCCAAAGCCAGCAATGTTACTATATGTAACAATAATATGGAATAGGAATCAAGAAAATGATCCCATTTATGATAGCTGCAAAAGTAAAAGTAAAATGCCCAGGAACAAATTAAACCAGAGGTAAAAGATGTCCACAATAAAAATCATAAAAAAAGCTGAGCACACAAAAAGTAGAAAGAAATTCTATTTTCAGAGATTGTAAGAGTCAGTATTTTTAAAATGTTCATACTATTCATCACTATCAAGATAGCAATGATATTTTTCATAGTAATAGAAAAAGCAATCTTTTTGTGGGGGGGGGGAATTCCGAGAAATACACCCAGGTTCTTCACATTGTTACACATTCTTAGCCCTTTAACTAATTGTTATTTTGAGACAATGTCTTAATAAGTCACTAAGTTTTCCAGGCTGCATTTGAACTTATGACCCTCTTGCCTCAGTCTCCCAGAGTGCTGTCAGTAACAATCCTAATATTTGTATGAAAGCATAAAAAAAAAACCTGTAAAATTGCCACAGCAATTTTGAGTAAAACAAAGACAGCAGACTACTACCTGACTTCAAAATATACTACAAAGCTGCAGTAATGAAAACAGCAAGGTACTAGCAGAAAAACGGTCGTAAAACAGAAAGCCTACAGAAAATCCCACACATCTACAGCCAACTGTTTTTCAACATAGTTGGAAAGAACATTGAGCAGAGAATGGACAGTCTGGATACCCACATGCAGAATAATGAATCATCAGTCACAACAATTAACTTCAAATGGAGTAAAATCTCAAACATAAGACTTAAAACTATGAATTTACTAACAGGAAACATGGTAAATGCTTTTGAAAATTGGAATGGCCCTTTCTGGGAAGATCTAAAAGCAAAAGAAGCCAAGGAGAAAAAAAAACAAGTGGGACTGTATCAAATTAATAAGCAGGTTAGATGGTTAAAGGAGGTAAGATGGTTAAAGGAAATCATCAACAGAGTGAAGAGAATAACTTATAATGGCAAAGAAATATTTTCAAAGCACATGTTATGGTTCAAATCCAGAATGTCCCCTAAAGGCCAGCTGAAGGGTTTTTGGGAAATGACTACAATGCTCATGAGAGTACTGACCTCATCAACAGACTACTCCAGGTAGGTCCCTGGGGCTGTGCTTGCGAGGCTGTATCCTTGTGCCTGGCCCTTTCCTCTCCGGCTCTCTCTCCCTCCCCCCTCCCCTTCTTGGTGGCCATGGGTTGAGCAGTTTTTCTCCAGTACCCACTTCCAACTCTGTGTTGCTCTCATCACACAATACTATTGCCTACATCAATAGTATTGGCCAGATGTAAACTGAAACCTCTAACCCAAAATAAACCTGTCCTCTCTTACACCATTCCAGTCAGGTACTCTGTTCCAGTGACACACTATATATCTAGCAAGGGGTTAATATCCACAACATATAAAAACTTGAACTCAATAACAAAAGCACAACCCAATGAATAAAACAAAGGCACTAGCCCTAAATTGACATTTCTCAAAGGAAAATGTACAAATGACCAAGAAGTAAATGAAACAATGTTCCACATCACTAATTATCAGGGAAGTTCAAACAAGAGTTAAGAATAACTACTGTTGAAAGGACAGAAAGATAACAAATACCAGGGAACATGTGGAGAAAGAGGAATCTAAGGTAATGTAAATTAGTCCAGCCATTATGAAACAGTGTGAGAGTTCCTCAAAAAATGAAAATTAGAACTACAATAGGATCTAGCAATTGCACCTCTGGCTATATATTCAAATGAAACCAGTGTGTCAGAGCATCTTTACTCCTAGATTAACTGCAGCAGTACTTAATAGGCAATAAATGGTAACAATCTAGATGTCCATCAGCGATGAGTGGATAAAGAAAATGTGGTACACATATGAATACTACTCAGTCAAAAGAAAGATAATCCTGATATGTGTGACATCACGGATATAACTGGAGATCATTATATTGTGTAAGCTGGGAGGACTCACTACACATTGTATTGTGTAGCTAGATGAGTACTGCACGTAGGATCTAAATGACCTCCCAGAAGCTGAGAAGAATGGTGACTACCAGTGCTGGGAAAGTTTGTGGAATAGAGGATAGATAGGTTTAAGTTGTGTGCGTATGTACTAAGAAGTTCTGGTGTGCTACTGCATAATGAGGTGGCTCCATGAGATAGGTACTGTTTCGAAAAGCGACAAGAATTTGAATGTTCTCACCATGAAAAATTATGAATGAGATAGGTATGTTTACCCTGACTTGAACATTTCACAATAGGTATGTGTTCAAATATATGGTATCCCATAAATATGTACAAATTTTATGGCTTTATATATCAGCCAAAGAAATTTTTTTTTTTTTTTGAGACAGGGTTCTCACTTTGTAGTTCAGGCTGGCCCTGGGCTCACTATGGTGCCCAGGCAAGCCGCTGCGAACTCAGCAAGCCTCCTGTCTCTGCCTCCCGAGTGCTGGGATTATAGGTGTGAGCCACCACGCCCAGCATTGTGGTATGCGGTGTTGATTGTTGGTGGGTGTGAGTCTCCACACCCAGCATTATATGTGGTTACAGGGATCGAACTCAGGACCTTGCACTTGCAAGGCAGGTGCCGGAACCGCTGAGCTAACCCTCTGGCCCAGCCAAAGAAATTTTTTTTTGGGGGGGGACAGGGTCTCACTGTGTAGTTCAGGCTGGCCCTGAGCTCACTATGTAGCCCAGGCAAACCTGGAACTCAGCAATCGTCCTGCCTCTGCCTCCCAAGTGCTGGGATTACAGGCGTGAGCCACCACGCCCAGCACTGTGGAATATGGTACTGACTACTGGTGGGTGTGAGACACCACGCCTGGCATTGTTGTATGTGATTACCAGGATCGAACCAGGGACCTTGCACTTGCGAGGCAGAGGCTAGAACCACTGAACCAAATCTCTGGCCCCACCGAAGAAATTTTTAAGAAAGTACTGACAGGTTGGATAATATTTATACAAATGGGGGGGAGAGATGGACTGCAGATAGGGACCAAGCATGAACAAGAAAACGAGGGAGTGGGCATTGCATCTGAGTGACATAATTTTTGTTCCGGAAAGGACACACACACACACACACACACACACACACAATGTAAACAATATATGGGGAAATAGCTTTTTAAATAGTGTAAAATATGAGTAAACTGAGGTTCTGATTACTCAGTAAATCATCTCCATTTCTAAATTACACCTCAGCATAGTTTCTAAAGCTTATAACTAAAGTACACAAAACACATTAAAAGTGAAGGCATAGTTCTATGTATCAGAGAAAGCAAAGTAGACTTGACTTGATTAAAACCCATACAAATGTATTTTTAGGCTTGTGAAGAGGTGTTACACTTATCACATGCAAGTAGCTTATCCATTAAGAAGATACCTCTTTTAAATCACTGGATGTTTTCTGATTAGATAATAATAAAATTTATACAAATTTGGGTTTGTGCTGTTATTCTGTGATGTAGCACTGAGATGCCCATTTCTGTCACCTGTCATTGCACAGGCACATCCTCAGGCTGGCCTTCCTTATCCGTGAGGTGCAGGTGAAAAGCTTCCCTGCTGGAGACCCAGCCCCTGGAGGCACTGTGCATCTGTGACAGTGGGGGGGAACCGAGGCACGCAGGCCACGCTGGCCCTGTGCTACTGAGAGTTCTAACAGGTTCACCACCACTCTGGTGACAATCCTAGGATAAGACGAGGACTGAAGTTCTACATAAGTAACAATTTACGTGATTGGTAATTATTACTGACAGTGAATATTACAACATAAACTTATTTTTGCAATACCTCTCCCTACATTTGAGATACAAACAAGATTCCCAATTCTGTGTTTTGTTTCTGAAGATCATGTGTAAGAGGACATTTGAAATGTGAATATACGTGGGTACCTATGTTTGGTATCTATACTGGAAGTGTAGCTGATATATGTGCAGGATGTTCTTAATTAAGCAATAAATGTTCACAACTTCAAAGAAGACAGTCCGTGATTTGGGGGCCTGCTCCGTGAGTTTCCTTAGATTAATACTGGCTGCTACCTAGGAAGAGGTTGAAAAGTAAAGTAAACAGAATGTACTAAAGATTTAATGAAAAAGGTGCTATAATCATCACAAAAAGCATAAAATTTTTGACTTAATGTCACAAAGACTCTTTTACATGTTTCTTCTGCTTGGCCCCAGCCAGGATGTAAATCCTGCCGTGATGTATGGCTCATGGCTGTTTGCGAGCTTCCTCCCCACCTGGGACCAGAGGGCAAACTGCAGGTATCCTGGGAGGGCGGCACTGGGCATGGATCATCAGTCAGCACTTTGGGGACGGTGCCACGTTGGGCTATCTCACTCCCAGTGACAACCTGGCTGCCAGGTTTTATGTTTTTTTTTTTTTTTTTGGTTACTGTAAATACATGTGATGTTAGTTTCAAAAGCCTAGAGTCTTTCTTTGCTTGAAGACTACAAACATACGGGTGACCATTAAAAAATCATTTTACTTCTTTTCCATCTTCAAAATGAATGTAATTACTTCAGTGGCATAAAATGCCCAAATCTACATTTTTGTCACTCTCATAAAACCCGCTCTTCTCTTTCACGTGCCTGGGAGGGCGCCCCTTCTCAGGCAGCACATGCTTACTAAAAGCGCCTCTCATTCTGTGGAAACTGTCAGCAATTACTGCAATGAACTTTAAATCTTTTTCCTCTAATGACTGCAGTAGCCTAGAAATAATGACCCAACTTCTCGCTGCTTTAAAATGTCAAGCTGACCACTCAAAAATTCGAGCTAGGTTTGTCCAGGAAGATCCAGATGATGAGACATTTTCTGAGCCTTCCATTTATCTCCAGCTCTGTGGCTGCGCTGCCGAACTCCTTCCTGGCACAGCAGTCTCTTCCGGGACAGGCTGAAACCTGGGCACACCACAAAAGCCGCCATGGGACAGAGTTAACAATGTGCGCTGGGCCGAAGCTAGCTCACTTTTTTCTTTCCTTCATCTGTCGCCATCATTTGAATTCTCTTCCTCATAGCGGTAAGCAGTTTAAGCCTGCTGCAGGACTAATTTACTTCTAAGAGTGAGGTAGCCTTTCTTCAGTGGAGCGATACTGCTTTTGAACAATTATCTGGTAGACTACCTGTTTCATGGAATTCAGTATAGGATTTCTGTCACAGGTACGGTTCAACCTTACACTTACAGACAGAAGAAAGTTACCTCTCCAAAATTTAAACTAACTTCCTTACACTCATGAAGCTTTGTAGCTTCAGGTGCCATAAGAATTATAGATGAACAAAGTCAGTAAGACAATAAAATCCTTACATAGTTTTTCAAATAATATGGAAAGCCCTAGATATATACATATTGAGCTATGCTCAATATGGAAGAGAGATGTGTTATTAAAAAGATCAAGGAAGGCTTAAATGGCATATATTTAACCACAAAAGAAAAGCTAATCAAAGGCACAGGTCCTGGAGAATAGCTTTTATAACCACAAGACTTGGCTTCTTTCCGCATATATGGAAATCCTTACCACGTATGTTGAGAACCTGTATCACATGTATTGTTGGAAAGGTCACACTCTGGGCTCAGGGTATTTGCTGGCTCTCACGGGGCTTCCTTCCAACTGAGTCACACACAGAAAAAGTGCAAAGAATTTGCAGAGAAAAGAAAAGGCAGAGTGGATCAAAGTGGACTTTCCACCTGGGTTCAAGTTGGGAAGAGTGTGCTGGTTCAAGGCACAGATAACGACAGGGTGTATCTTTTGTAAGCGACCCTGGTAACCAGCAGAGATGCAGTGTCAGTCCAAAGCAGACGGGCCTTCCTTCATATTCTGATACGGAGGCCAGTGGAGACCGTGACCCTGCAAGGAACTGATGACGGAAGCAGCAGGTTGGGAGTGAGGCCCACAGGCACACAACCAAGAGCAAGAGCCCCGCCCAGTTCCCTTGGATGCCTAGAAACAGGGACTTGTCCTGCCACGTATCAGAAAGACCTTCATTCCTGCTTTGTAAGAGCCCAAAATTGGATGTAAATGTTTTCATTCACTGGGTAAACAATCCAGGCAGGATATTTACTATTCAAAATATATGTGCCAATTTCAATTGGCATCTCTCACTAATTCCAAGACTGTCTCCAAAGCAAATATAAGTAAAATTACCTAATTGTCTTCTGTGTGCCATGAAGGTAACCCCACAAGAGGTGCAAATTTTTAGGAAAAAACCCTCAAATGAAAGACACACAAACAAAGTTACAGTGAAAACCTAAAATGAAATCACTTCAACTCATTATAGTCACCATCATTAGGTACAAGATTGCTATGAAAAGCAACAGAACTAATAGAACCTCGGTCAAAAAGTAATAGCTTGGTTAAAAGTTCTACATGCTGATAATAGTTACAAGCTTTCACTATGCTGCCAGATTATCAGTCTTAATGAAATTCACTTGTCAGTTCCATTTTGAAACAGTAAAATCTCGCACTGTTTGACAAGGGTAGAATTAAAATCACTTTTCTTTTTCCCAATCAAGTCAGCTAATGATGAAAAATAAGAAAAGGAGTAACTTGGAAATTTCTCTCACTAATTGGTTACGAAAAGGTTCATTTTCAGATTTCCTTCTTTTGCTTTTTTTCTTATTTCCACTGGTGATCTTCCCAAATGATACCAGTCAGCTACTTCTTTTCTTTTAAACTCATTGTGTCACCAGCAGCTATATCAAGTATAACTAGCCAAAAATCTGTGGTATAATACGACAGTAGGGAACAGTGCAGTGGAACGTCTATAGTTCCCAACCGTTATCATTATTGCGCACTGGGCATCAGACCTGTCCTGTAGTTGAATATGTCACCAGGCAGCTCATTCTAAAACAGAGAAGGCAAAAGACCCAGCTACACATTTTACCCTTAATTCCAAACTTCTCTAAGCTTTTGTGAACTTCACTTCGAAGCCCATCAGAGAGAAAACCATATTTACTTTTTTGTTTTTATCGATAAAGGACTTTTGTAAGCCCCAATACATCAGATTTTGTATTTATTAGGTTCTTATTTAAAACTTTTACACAAAGCTGTTAAAAACAGCAACTCTAAAAACTGATTGTAGAGGAAGATAAGAAATCCAACTCATATGCTCACATGAAGCCCAAGGTCAGGAAACATTCCTCTGAAGCCTTCATTCATGCTCTGCTCTCTAAGTTTGTTTTTGCGTTTAACCTTATTCTATGCTCTCTGATTATGTCATTTTTCATTTTTAAAATTCATATAATACATAATTCAGTAAGTACTAAGACTTATAGATCATCTAAAGTACTTAACTATCATCTAGTACAGCACAGCGTCGTCCCAGGCCTACTTACACAGCAATGTGTTATAAACCCATACTTTTCCTAAGGGGAAGAAGAAATATAATGACTTTTCCCACTGATTGAGAGACATCATAAGTGTTAATAATGGAAACTAGTATAATCAATGTGATACTAGAAATAGAGTAAACCATGTATAAAATCAGATGTAAGATTTCTAAATTTACTGCTGGTTAGTGATGGAATTTAGTGAGTAAAAATGGAGCTTAATGTTATGTCTCAATTTCCCACTAAATAAATGGAAACAGAAAAACTCAAAAAAGGTAAACAGAAAATACTTCCAGAGAATTCTGATGCAAGTGATTACTATTCATTATTGACATCATCCATCTGCTCATAAGCATGCAAATGTTCCACAGTAAGACAATTATTCAAATGCTTAATAGGAAACTGACAACTAGTTATACTCTTGAAAGGTTTACATTTTATAACACAAGGAGAGCAGCAGAAAAATCACTGGAAACTTTGTTTCCAAAATGTGAAGCTCTTATTACATGTATAAATGCAAATCAGGAAGGGGAAAAAAGTGTTAACTTCTAAAGAACCAGGTCTACACAAGTTTATAAATAACACAAACTTTAAAAACTCAGAATGATATGAGAAATATCTCAAACAAACTTCAAATCTGGAGAAAAAATTTTAATTTCATAATTTAAAGTCCAAAAAATTGTACTTATTCGGCCCAGTTTCTATGATCACATTTCTCTAATCTAGAGACTATACATTAATATTCTGTCAAACTTAGAAAAGTTACAGTGTTCTCATTATTTTGTTCAAATATCCACAGAGTTATCTAAAGATCAGTTTAATAGACAACAAAATAGGGGGAAAAAAAGAACTCTGAAGAAAAACACCTATCTCTACGGAAAACAGTAACACTAGTATTTATATTTTGCATTTCATTAGAGTATAAATATAAAACTGTCATATATAGCCATATAACTAATATAAAATAGTTGAAAGACAATTTTGTTTTCTCAGAAAAACAAATATTACAAAATGGCACAAATTCCTTAAAAGGATTGTGGTACATCTTTAATCTTTAGGTAGGCTCTTTACTAATAATAAAGACATGTATCTTACAGAGGTGAGATTCACCAAATTTTGTATAGAGAAATTTATTTTAATGATTCCTTGGTGCTTTAATTCTGTGCTTCCAGAATTCCAACAATAAATGAGTAACATAATAGAAAACAAGGGTATGAATTTATTTATATTTGTTCTTAAAATATATAAATAAAATATATTTGTTCTTAAAATATATCCTTGAAAATCACAGTTGTTTGAAGGAGTAACTTTTAGCATTCTGCAGCTCAAGTAAAATAACACTAGCCTTTTCTCAGCACCAAAATATTAACTAAAATTTTCTAAACATAATTTTTTCTCATCATTACCTACCCTTATTTATGGTGAATTCTGGCAAAGAAAAACAATGAATGAAATCAACAAAAATAGGAATTACAAAAAAAATAGAAAATAGCTGGGCATCTTTGTCGATTTGAAATTTTTTCAACTGACCCTTGGATCTCTAATTGTGATTTCATTCTGTATATTCATTAAAAAGTGATATCAAATTAATTTGCATTATAAATTATGTGTGTATACATTTTAAAATCAGGTATTTTCTTAGAAAGAAAATACAAAGCACTTGATTAACTTGTATGTTATCTTTGCACAAGGTCCAAGCTAATATTCTGCAAGTATATATGCTGCTGAAGCAAACAATGGAATCTAATTTTCTTTTACTGAAAGGAGTAGAATAGTTTTAAGCTTTATGATCCCACTAGGGATCCCACTGGTCAATCTACATATTCTTGTGTCCTCAGACTTTTTCTTTTCTTTTTTTGCAGTACCGGGGATCGAACTCAGGCCCTTGTGCGTCCAAGGTTGGCACGGTACCACTTGAGCTAAATCCCGAGCCCTCTCAGATGTTTACCTGTAAACAGATTGCCCATGTATGTTTTTAAAAAACTATTCATAGATTTATGTTTAGCTGTGTATGTTTTAGAAGCATAGAAAAATTTGCTGAAGCTGTTAAGGAAACTTAAAACTCTGGACAGCCAATATTTTAGTTTCTGTTAAAACCATTAAAAGTGCACTTTTTAAAAACAAATAGGTCATTTTTAGTGTGGAGGACAGTAAAGCTGGAAGGGCAGAGGCAAATGGACCAGGTCAATGCATGCTGTGTGGACATATGGGAATACCACTGATGTGTACAAACAATATGTTAATAAAGATAGATTTTAACAAAAAGAGGGTTTTTCTTCTCCTTTTACTTAATGTTCTATTGGTTATTTGATCCACAGCAATAATCATTCTTCTCAAATACAAAGACTGTGTTTTTAGAGAGGCCTCATGACCTAACGGTAGTGCATCTGACTCCAAAATCTGTGTTTTACCAAAGTAACAAGAAATGCTTGATTTTCTTTATATATTTATATTACAACATGACTTAGTTGTACTAAGCTGACAGTATTCTCAAATCTTCCATTAAATTAGAACTTGAAACTACAGTATGAGATAGGTGCTATTATTATGTTCAGTAAGCAGATACAGAGACTGAATCCCAGGAAACTCAACGGGCCCAAGAAAAACGGTGTATCTAATCGTTGAGCCTACTGCTTACACTTTGGTTTTTGCTGCAGATACCGTTTTGTTCATCCCTTTGAAAAGTGAGTCTAGAAAAATTATTTTACATTTTGTTTGAAATACTGTGAATGCCTACCTGACTTTAATAATTTAGTTCTCAATGATTCGTCCCCTCTCCATGGGACAGATGGATAACCTGCTGCATAGAATGGAACTCCGCCGGCATTTCATGCTGTACCTATGTCTTTCTTCTCATCTACTTTAAGCAACAGTGTCCACATCCCATGATGTTCTCTAGTTTTCCATTTTCAGACCTCTGAAGGACATAAGCTATATGATACGTACTAACTTTTGACATATCATGATGATGACAGGACCAGCCAGCCTGTCATTTTCAAGTTAACTCTATTAGAAGTTTTGAATACGGTCATCTCCCTTCATCCACAGGGTGTATGTTATAAATGTCCATTGGATCCCAGAAACAGGATGGCATCAAGTCATACACACTGCTTGTCCCTATATGCACTGCAGCTTCATCACATAGAAAGGGCTACTCTGTCTGTCTATATTTTACGTTCCTGGGCCTCCTTTGAGTGACCACTCTGCGTTTGGGGACCATTATTAAGCAGCACTTGAACATCAACACTGCAGTATTGTGACAGCCCTTCTGATAAGTAAGACAGTTACCAAGTGACTAGTGGTTAGGAGACTTAGGCTACGCAGACATGCTGGACACAGGGATGGTTCGCGTTCTGAAACAGGATGGACAGTTAGAGAAAGACTTTTATCGAGCTACTCAGAGTGGTACACAACTTAAAGTAGAAACTGTTTATTTCTGGAATAATTTTTTTTCCAGCTAGTATTAGTAGCAAGTAACTGAAATGACAGAAAGTAAGCATAGGTAAAAGGGGGCTAGAGTAGTTGGGTCTTATATTAGTTTGTTTCCATTTTTATTTCTGTTGGAAGAGCAGAAAGTCTACCAAGGACAGGCTGCATCCATAAGCCACTACCATAAATTTCTGACACAGCAGGAGAGGGAGCTGGGGGGACTCTCCCATCATAACTGAGCTTGTCAGCCCAGGAAAAATATGAGTGAAACCGGAAAACTGGTTTTTTCCTCTTTCTCTCTCTCTCTCTGTTTTTTAATCTGGCAATCACTTCTTTTTTTCCCAAATGCCAGCCCCCAAAATCTTTTAATTTGTGTCTATATTTTTCTGTCAACCACTTTGGCATCCTTTGTAACAGAACCTAAGTATTTTTTATCAACTGTCAAAAATGACATTCCCCTGTCATTTCTCCTATTGTCTGAGACACTGCCAGAACTTTACAAGAAACCAATGACCCCTGGGTGTGGTGGCAGAAACCTGTAACCCTCGCATTAGCAGGACGCTCACCTTTAGTTTGAGCCCTGTCTAGGCTACATAGTGAGTTCAACACCAGCCTGAACTATACAGTGAGGCCCTGTCTCAAAAAACAGATAATAAAGGATTTAATTTGATTAAAATAAGTAATTTCTAGAAAAGAACTTAACACTTAAAGCTGTACATTCCTTTGCCACTTCCTAGAACTTGTAACTAGAAAGTTGGACAGGAAAATAAACATAGTCCTTTCTGAGCAAAAATACAAGCACCAGGCTTATGTCCTTCTGTACCCTGGGGTAAGTAGAGAAAGTGAACAGAACTGAGAGACAGAGTGACTGATACCTAGTCATGTTATATTCCGATGTGTTAACAGGGAGTGTGCAGATGTTTCTGCTTACCTGGTAATTTAGAAACATGTTCTTAGTGAATTCTGAAAAAGGTTGGGGATTTGCTTTGGAATACTCCGGGGGCTGGCAGGGTGGATTAGGATACAGCAAAATGAAACAAAACATCACCTGTTAATTAATGTTAATTAATAACTATTGAAGGTGAGTGACAGGTACATGAAGATTCCTGAAGCATCTCTTTACCCAAATCATCAAATTTTCCACATTAAAAGTACAGAGAAAAACAGAAGCAAGCCAACTAATCAGTCGATTTGTCCAGGGCAACAGTTAGGAAAATAATTAGAACTTATAAAGTACTTTAAAAATATTTGGAATAGGAAAATAAGTTATCAAAAAGAAAAGAAATGCATGACATATATCTTGTGAAAACTTCTAAAGGAGGGCCGGAGGGTTAGCTCAGTGGTTCCGGCGCCTGCCTCGCAAGCGCAAGGACCTGAGTTCGATCCCCGGTAACCACATATAATGCTGGGCATGGAGACTCACGCCCACCAACAATCAACACCGCATACCACAATGCCGGACGTGGTGGCTCACGCCTGTGACCCCAGCACTCGGGAGGTAGAGACAGGAGGATTGCTGCGTTCGTGGTGGCTTGCCTGGGCACCATAGTGAGCTCAGGGCCAGCCTGAACTACAAAGCGAGACCCTGTCTCCAAAAAGCAAAAAAAAAAAAAAGTTCTAAAGGAGCAAAGTCAATTTTCAAAAGTGCAACAAATTTAAGATGACGAATATGGATGAAGCAAGAAATATTTTAATGGTAATTAAACTATATGATTTCAAACATATCATTGACTCAAAAGTCTAACTAATAGCCATGGCAATTGCAACACATGTATGGAAAGGTGGATAAAGGTCATTTATGAAATTCTCTTTATATTCAGTTAGACACAGACTATTTGGCAGGGTTTTTTTGTTTTTTGGTTTTTTTTTGCAGTACGGGAAATCAAACTCAGGCACTGGTACATCCAAGGTTGGCGTGGTACCACTTGAGCTAAATCCCCAGCCCCTATTTGGCAGTTTTAATCTATTCCTTTTTATGGAACAATAAAACAAAATTTCATAACCAAATAGGGGGACATGATGAATATTATTATACACAAGTCAAGATTCCTTTTATGTAGAGTATTTTGTAGTGTTTTTCAAAATTTTGGTGTATTTGTCAAATGTAGTCATAAGCATAGGGGCTAAAAGGTGAATAAGTCAAGCAGAGGCACATGAGGTCCAAGGAGAGAACCAGAGGAGGTTTGGAAAGATGTGCCAGGGGTTACCCAAGCAGTCAGCAAGCAGGAGCATGGCCTGAAGGCAAACGGGAATCAGAACACGCGATGGGACAGGGAAAAAATAACAGTATATGTATATGTCATTAGTAGAGTGAATTAAACTCTAGTATCCACAATAACTTCAAAGCAGATGCAGGACAGGTGGTCGGCAATGATCCAAAACAGAAGAGCAGAAGTTGCTTGTGCTTTTATTGAACTAAGAAAAGCTCCAAGTCCAACTGACACAGTTGACAAGTGCTGAGGCTACAATATGATGAGTGTGTTACTAGATGTGCTCACTTAAATACGGCAGAGAAACCAAAGAAGTCTGGGTGGACTGATGAAGGCATTTCAAAGAGCACTGCTCGATGTCTTCTTGAAACGTAAGGAGGGGCTTGCTGGTCTAACTGGCAGGATGAACATTCAGGCACAGAGTAATATGCAAAAATGCAATGGTCAATTGAAAAAGAATGGTGTGCAAACAGCTGGAGGCCAGGAACTAATGACGGGGGAAATGAAATTTAAGGGTGAGAAACACAAAACCATGGTGCCATCCCCAGATTCAGGCTGTGAGGAAGTGAAGTGCCAGATCAGACAGGCCAGACATCCAGCAAGATTTGGCACTAAAGTGTGAGCCTCCACCCAACCCCTACTGGCCACCCAGCTCGGGATACCAAATCCGAGTCATAGAACTGTTCATCTGTAGAGGTCAGAGGTCAGGCTGCAGAGTCAGGTAGATCATTACATCTATTTTAATAGGAGCTAAACAATCCATATTTTAATAAGAGCCTTACTGACCTAAATTAAGAACTAGTGAAGCTAGGTGAGGTGGTGCATGCCTCTAATCTCAGCTATTCATGAAGCCAAGGCAGGAAGACAGCAACTTAAAAGAAAAAATAAAACAGAATACAACAAAAGCAAGTGGAGCTTATTATACATTACTCAACAGTGATGAGAAAACTAGGATTTTTTTGGTGCCATGTAAAATGGGAATTTGTTTTCCTAGACTTGTCTATTCAATGTTATGTACTCGCAATGAATCACCAGATCATGAGATCCCATAGTGATAAACTATATACTGAAGACTTGCTATGTAAAAATTATTGTAATTACTCTGAAAGAAAAGGAATAATACACAACGAATTTCACTCTCAAGAAGTTTGCTGCTAAATTAAGGAAACAAAACAGCTACATAAAAAAAATACACTGAGTAAAATGGATGTCATATGAATGCTGTCATGCATTTACCAAATGTTCCATTTACCACATTAGCCAATGATGTTATATTCAAACTGGAAGTGATGATACCTAAACAATAATAAGAAAACAGTACTAAAAGAAGAGAAGTACATTATGGGATCTGGACTACTGACAACAATGAAGCAAAAATCAGACCAAGATCATTCTAATATTCTCCTTCTGGAGGGTATGGATCCTAAAAGACACACACACACACACACACACACACACACACAGAGTCAGTATCCTGTCATTCACATGATGCCAAACCCTTCAGTATGTGAGATGTGAACACATATTCAGGCCACATGAACTTACTACCTACTATGAAGCCATAGTTACAAATATCCTTCCTCTAAGTTCTCATGAGTGTTCAAATCAGAAAATATGCTGTCAACTCTATGTAAATAACAAAAGGACTCAGATTTTAGTGGTAACTGTTTTTGCCTGGGTTTTCTGCTAATTAGCTTATTAGAACCAAATAACCAGCTACACTCAAGCGTTCTCTTTTCATTCTGAAATATGCTTGCAAAATACAATTGCAAAGCAGATGTGTTGCTCTGCTGTACAGAGGTATCAGCAACTCATTTCTAATTCCAGGAAAGCATTTTGTGTTTATTTTCCTTCATGTATCTGCTTGTACAATGGCAATTCACAGTGACAGCTGTGAATCTGAAAATGGTCCTTCTGAACCTTATGGTTAAAATAAAGTCAAAGCAGTAAAAAAAATTAAAAATAAAAATTAATTTAAAAAATTAAAATTATGATGAGGTGAAACATTTTCAACCTATACATCGTTCTTACAGTATTTGAATTTTAAACTATCAGCATAGGCCACTTGAAAAAACAGATTTTATAATACATCAGACCTTGTTCTAAGTACCGACACCAACACATCGCTTACCAGTTATTCAAGTACACCTATCAAGGCAAAAGTAAAGTGAGCACATGCAATAGAATCCAACCATCTTGATTTCGATCCCAAAGCTGCAGTTACTAGCTGTGTATCAGCATGCGTGGAAGCCTCAGTTTCTCTCTCCTCGAATGTTTCCCTCCTTTGAAAATATTGAGAATAATCCCTACGTTCCAGAGGTTCCTTAAGGAGTAAACAGTATACAATGCGTGAAATCTCCTTATGCAATGCTCAGCACGTAGGGATATCCAGTGAATTCTAGTCCCTTCCTTGCTCCTTTCCAAAAGGCTTCTCATACACTACAGCGTGATCATAATATTTAGTTCCTAGAGCTACTGTTAGAAGATTGTCTAGAGGGTTATGTTATTGTACTTTGGGAGGAGGAAATGAACGTATGTGATAACAGAAGTAGCAGTGCCTACATAAAATATTTCTGAAGCAATAAAGAGATGAAACTCCTGAGAACAAAAAGGCATGACTTTTCTGTAGGCTAAGAGTTCTCCTTACATGAGATATCGTATCTGCCTTCTCGTTTGAGGTCTTCCCAAGTCAGAGGTGGTCTTTCACATTGCTGTATATATAGACGAAGGTGCATACACACTCAGTCTTTCAAAGTCTCAGGGGCTTCAACCTCAAGACATCTTTGTACTCATTTGAAACCTCTGCAGGTTGCATTACTCAAAGGAAGACAGAGTCCCTCTACCACATCATCCTTCAGAGTTTTCTCACTATGGGACCCAGGCAGGAGGATAACAAGTTTGAGCCCAGCCTAGGCAACTTAGCAAGACCCTGGCTCAAAATAAAATTTTTTAAAGGGATACGGATATAGCCCACTGTAAAGGCATTGGGTTCTACTTCTAGTACCTCTGAAGAAAAAGAGACCAAAGAAAGACAAGGAAAAGGAAAGGCATGCATTGCTGCCAAGTTCCAAGATTATGAGGTGCTGGGTAAAATTTGAAGGCTTTACATACATGGGAAAAAAAAAGTATCATCAGGCTTTCTCTGACCTGAAAATGGAAGAACATTAACCTCTGCCCAAGTCTTACTTCACAACCTTTGCAACGTTCCCCTGATTTGTCACCACACACGGCTACACCTCTCTCTGCTCAGTGTCCTTTTCACCATGTGTTCTCATTCGTCCTTGTTTCCTTAGTTTTCATCATGTGAGGTCCAGTCCCGATGTGATTTGCTGAAACAGTATCCCTTGCTGACCCATTTTGGCAAAACTTTTAGCTCCCGATGGAACAGTGACGCTGCGCCGCTGCTGTGAGGGGAGTGAGAGGACGGAACTGTCTCGCCTCTCACGCTGCCCACACTGACCCGGCAACAGCTTACTCACCTGCGTGTTCCAGACACCTAACACAGGGGCTGGCGCACGTTAACATTCACGAAACGTTGACTGAGTCAAACTGAATACTTTTCCAGATCTTCTTTTCCTTTTTAGTCGTCCAGACAGAAACATGATAGCAAAGGCAGTTTTTGATAAGCATTTTTAAAATCAAAAGAGGAGCACCTTCTTTTATTAAAAGGTGCTACCATGAGAAACTAAATATCCTTCACATTACTTATGTTATTAAACACACTGGGTACATCTTGGGTTGGCAGTAAGGTCAGTGACGTCATCCAATCGGAAGAGTATGAATACTATATATATTAACAATGTTAGTGTTATGTATCAGCACATTTCAGTCTGATTCTACTTAGGGAAGACATGCTACAAATCTAATTAATTTAGGACTTCCTTTACCAGATTCTTATTCTGGAAACTATCTTTAAAGCTTTATTTATAAAAAGCATTAAAGAGTTTACTTGTTCAGCCCTGAGAGTCAGCAGAGCTAGTTACACCGTGGTGTAATAAAAGAATGAGAGAGTGGATATCTACTCAGCAAAGGTGTTGCAGCATTAATGACGGGGAAACTGACCTGAGAAAAACACCTGAAACCCACAACATAATCTGTAGAATGAAGGAGGCAGCACGACGTTGGGTCAGCCTGCCAGACAGTACAGTGCCCGCTCAGAATTATCCTAGCCCGATGTGTAGCCCCCGTACACTTCACTACACGTACCGAAGAGCGTGTCTTCATTCTTGAGGATCCGTAAGAAGGCTGTAGCCCAGTTAATGATAGGTGTCAAGATCTCCCAAAGAGATGGATTTAATCACTGGAAAATGTTGTGACTTTCCGGGATCGCTCTGGCCAAGTTCTTAAACTTGAGAAGATGGGGTAATTAAAAGTTAGCAAGCAGCCCTGCAGTGGCAAGATGTAGGGTAAAGAACAGTTGTTAACCGAACTGCAGACACCAAATGTTATCCACGGGGCTGCTTAATGCTGGAATCACTATAGCACTAATAACTGGGATGCCCTGGAGAGAAGAAAATACACTTGAATCTTCTCATTATACTAGCGAATCTTATGTCCAGCAGTATTTAGCAATATGTCTTAGTATTTAAATACAACTCCAAATGTAGGCATGCAGGATACAGGAAAAGAATCCCTGGAATGCTGTCACTATGTCAGTAGTTCATATTCTGAAAATACCTGTTTCCAAAGTGAGAGGGGGGAGTGCAGAGGTGACAAATGGTCTTATGCCCACCCCTCCCGAAATATAATCTTAACAATTCAAAATCATGTCTGACTCTAGATAATGCCTCACAAAAACAGATTAAAATAACTAAACTTATGTCAACAAGAACATCACACACGTGTAAAGGGAAACAGAAGTGATCCTGATAAGCTGGTATGAAGGGAGTTTTAAGTGACCGGCAGGAATTAGGTTGTTTTTCACATGTAAGCCCTAGCAGGGGAAGCACACTGTTTGCACATCCCCAAAGGTGTCTGCAGACGGCTGAGCCTCCTCAGAAGTAAACACTGGGACTCACGGCCCTTTCAGAGATCCGTGTACCGCCCTTATACAGTTGGGCACCAGTCCAGCTGCCCCTGGCAGTGCTCAAGCAAAGAATTTGAGGAATGGGGAAAGGAATGGCTTATTCCCTAGAGAGGCTGCCGTGGATGGAGTGGAGGGGGAGGAAAAGAAGGCACCTTTCACAACGCTGTCAATCAATTATTATTAACTACTCTGTTCAAGGAATGGAATCTAACTTTCTCCTGGCTACATCTGGCTTTCTTCCAGGTTCAACATTATCACCAAAGCAGAGACGATGGTTGTCTTAAGTGATCTGGCCCTTGCTCTTTCAAAATCTCTTTGTTAATGCAGGAAGAAAAGTCTCAATATAATATTCTCAAGCACACACTGACTGTGTTCTGAAAAGAAACTTCCATAATACTAGTATGTTTAAAGGGATATTGACTTAGTCATACAGAATGTGGCAAGTTTTGAAATTTTTGCATGGAATTTACATGTTACCTAGAGAACTTCAAGAGACAAGAATCTGAAGAGAAGTTTTTGCTTTCACTATGTTCCATTGTTGTGTCCTGTTTCAAAAATGGAACGCTAGGTGTAAAACGATTAAATTTTAAGAGAAAGAATAGGGGAAAGTCAAGTCAGTGAAAACCGGAGCCAGTCAAAGGTCTTGCTATGCAAACTATGATAAGATTAACCCAAGTAGCACTGGGAAACAAAAAAATGATCTAAATACTGCCTACTTCTGCATTCTGACTCATGATTTCTATGGGAACTTTGATTTCTGTGATCCACAGCAGATCTTCTGAGGCAGCAAACATGTCACTAATCATATTTATAATGTAGAAAGCACCCTAATCTACATATAACATGAAACTTACTGATTTTAGTTTTTTATAGTTCTGAGGCACAAAAATATAACTTGTTTAAATAAAAGTCATACACATGTGATATTATGTACTTATGTATATGAATAAGACTATCCATTATTATTTATTGATATAGTCAATCTCATTCCAAAGCATGTAAAAATCGACTATTAAAATAATATTCATTGGGGCCAGGGATTTAGCTCAAGTGGTACTGCGCCTACTTTGGAAGCACAAGGGCCCAAGTTCAATCCCTGGTACCACAAAAAAAAAAAAATAATAATAATAATATTCATTTTGTAAAAAAAAACAGTAAAAATAACTCAAGATACTTATTAGGTGGTAACTGCATTCCAGGCCTTTGTTGTGTTTACAAACGTCATCTAATGGCGTTTTTGAGGACACTCAGTGACACGAGGAACAGATGCCCTCTTCTTGGTGGAGATGGAGGGTCTTAAAAGCATCTGGCCTATGTGTCTTTCCATGCACTCGCAGGACACTGTAACCTCACTGCCGGCAAAAGCGTCTCACTCACTAAGCTCACAGTTCAGACACTTTTATGAGATTCATTCATCAGCGTGACTTACGGAAATGACTGCTAAAGTTCGCTTGTTCAAAACAGAGCTCCCCATGTCAATCCTGACGTCCACTCACTGTCATGTCATTGAAGGACACCTCTGTTCGCTGGGTCACCTGGGCCCCAAACGAGCAGTCATTTCTCATACCTGCTCATCCTCTCACAGTCACTTGCAATCAATCCATCAGCAAGTCCAACAGAAGCTAACCTTGTCTCCCCCTCCCACAGCTCCTGCTCCAGCTGGATCACAGAGATCACATGCACACAAGTGTCCAGACATAGCACCTTGCTTGCACTTCTGCTTCCGTGCCCACCTACTGAGTACCGAGGATGGCCTTTGTGAGACAGGCTTCCCCTTCTACTCCTCTTCCCTTCACTCTCTCCTTCATACCACTATCATCACATACTGGTCTTGCTGTTCGTCAAACACACCACACGTACACACCTTTACAATTCCCAGGAATTACTCAACATTAGTACTTCACTACTCATTAGCTGGTTCTGGGAGGCCTAAGGAGTACCCAAAACAGTCCCTACCCAAGAGACTGTTGTAGCTGGAAAGGGTGGGGAGTCAGGAGGCAATCTACATTGGCAAGCAAGATGAGTACCGGCACCTAATGGTTTCTGGACATACCTGTAGACTGTGGGTTCCCATGGGCAAGCAGCCACACTCTAAGGAAGCTAATGTCAAAGTATCAGGTGAGTGCAGGTGGTGGGAGGAATGAGGTCTACCACAGTAGACTCAATAAAGCGCGTGTGTCCTGAGTAGAAATCACAGGCTGCTGAGGCCCATTATATCTAGCTTCCAGCTATAGGCTCTGGCTATACACAGATAAGAATTAGGAAGTGAAATGTTTTCTATTATAGTCCATTTTCACCAATAAGTAAGCCAACTTAAAAACCAGAGTTTAAAAACAACTATGATGTGATTAATGATGGTAAGATGAGGCCATATTGTAGAAGGGTAGCCTTTAACTTACTACATCTAATATCATTATAAAAGGGGAAAATTTGGACAGAGAGAAACATACAGGGCGAAGGCCATGCACTGGTGAGGAGCGGCCCAGGAGCAGATGACAGAAGAGAGGCACAGAACAGATTCTCCCACATGTCGGGACATCAATCTCAGACACGTAGCTTCCAAGATTGGGAGGCAAGGTATTTCTGCAGTTTAAACCACCCACTTCGTACTTTTCTCAGCAAGTCCAAAAAGTTAATTCAGGCTCAGAGAAGAAATACTTTAGAAACTTCTGAATGCAGAATTAATCACAAAACTACTGGAAGAACCCTCTGAAAACTGCTCTTGAGAAGAAGAAAGGTGCCAGAACCCAGAGAGGGGCTATTTCTATAATTTTAAAAGGCAAAGGACATGAATTCTGCAAACTTCCAATAAGTTGACAATGAATCATTAAAACTGGTCGCTAAGTATTTGTGTAACAACTTTGTGACCTCATATGTGTTCACTAATGATATTTTTATTGTTGATGGAATTATTAGACTGGTAGTTAAAAAATGTACACTTTGTTAATCTCAAACTTAATTATACATTTGAAAACAATATTCTTAAGGTCAAAACTGAGAAATATGCAGGAAATAACAGGAAGGAACATCCATAACAGGTTGAGCAAACACACCCAAAGAACGTTGATTGATGAAAAGATGTTAACTTGAAGAGAGGTCTCCAGTTGTATGCCACAGGGCCACTTCAATAGGATCGAAGGGAAACATGCGAGGCACTGAAGTTTAGCAACCTGAGGATGACACGCAACTGCCAAGGAACACCTAACTTTCTGAATGTCTGAGTTTGGACTCCAGAAAGCATCTATTTGAGAGACTGTAGGAAAGGCTAGAAATATATAAATAGCAATGGTTGAAATGAAAGGTCAAATGTGAGGATCTGGAAGACCCAGAATCAACATAGTCTGTACAAAAACAACAACAACAACAACAACAACAAATACCTGAGGTCTTAAAAAAAGGAACAATGGCCGGGCGCGGTGACTCACGCCTGTAATCCCAGCACTCAGGAGGCAGAGACAGGAGGATTGCTGAGTTCCAGGCTTGCCTGAGCTATAGTGAGCTCAGAGCCAGCCTGAACTACAAAGCGAGATCCTGTCTCAAAAAAAAAAAAAAAAAAAAAAAAAACCAAAGGAACAATGTTTCTGTCCTCTCTGCAACCTTCCCTCTACTGCTAGCATATTTTATTGAACTGTGGTAGGCCCCCTCATGTCCACTAGTTTCCCAGTTTCTTCACTTATTTTCTAATCCATTCTTCTCAAAACCAGCATGCCCAGCTGAGGCAGAAGGACGGAAGTTGGGGCCCAGCCAGGGTAACTAAGTGACTTACCAGGACCTGTCTCAAAATAAAACACTGGGCTGGAGACACAATTCAATGTGATGTTCCAGGGTTCAATCCCCAGTACTGGGAAACAAACAAATAGAAACATAGCATAATGGCCTAAGTCAAGTGTAACCATAATAATCTCTTCTACTATTTCATGTACGGTTATGGTCATATTCAAATTTTTACTTTAAATAAGCTGGCTAGTGCTGTCACTTGTTCCCAAAAGGCAATCAACACAGTACACCGCTAGAAGGGGCAGTGAACACCCATTAGTCTGCTACCCCAAGGCTGCTGGTCTGTTATCCCTCAGCAGTGCTGGTCCCGTCTGGGATGAGATTCTCCTGACTCTTTGCTCAAGCTACAGAAATCCACTGGTCCAGTCAAGGGCCCTCTACCTCTTGGTTTATATAACCATTACCAGCTATTCCTTTTTTTTTTTTTTTTTTTGAGACAGGGTCTCGCTTTGTAGTTCAGGCAAGCCTCAAACTCAGCAATCCTCCTGTCTCTGCCTCCCGAGTGCTGGGATGACAGGCATGAGCCACCACGCCCGGCACTGTGGTATGTGGTATTGATTGCTGGTGGGCGTGAGTCTCCACGCCCAGCATTGTATGTGGTTACCAGGGATTGAACTCAGGACCTTGCGCTTGTGAGGCAGGCGCTGGAACCACTGAGCTAAGTCTCCGGCCCCAGCTATTCCTTCTTAGGGTGCAATTCACCAAGGAAAGAATGTACCAGTTTTCTAGTTCAGTAGACTTTTCCTTCAATGCCCTTTCCTAGACTGTCTTCCCCTTTCCTCTACTCAAAGTAATTTGGTTACAGAAATCTCCTTTCCTGAGGCGGGAATCTAGTCGGTACCACAGAAGTGTCTGCTAACTGAGACTCAGTATGCTTCCTTTCTCTCTCAGAAGGCCCTGGGCATGTTATACAAACTGACCTCCTCCCTAGAACCAGCTTCACAGTGCAGAGTACAAGTCCATTCCCAGGGAGGGGCAGACTTTATTAATCAGGTCAGGAAACTTTCTGCTCTAAGACAACGGCTCTGCATCTGCTGTACACGCTTAGCTAAGAGAATTACTGAGGTAATCCAGAAAATCAGCCAGCCTTTCTAGGTTTAAAAACCTCCTCTCTTCTCACTACATCCCCAAAATAATTCTAACTCTATCCTAGTGACTGTTCAAAGATCTATCAAGAGTTGTTTAAGCATATAGAATGAAAATGCAGAGTCCCTCCCGTGATCCCCATGCAAATGTGTATCAGGCGGCTTCTGTCTACGGCCCAGCCCCGGGATGTGCCGGCCCTCACTTAACCTCACAGGCCTCTCCGTCTTCTTTACCATCTCTGCTGAGCAGATCACGAAATTCAAGCCTGTGCTTATTCAGGGCCTTCGCCCACGCATCCCTGTCTTCCACGCTCTACCGAAGTAGTCCCTTCCTCCCTGCTCTTCATCTGAAACTTCACTTCCTTTAACCATTCAATAAATCACTGGTGGAGTAACCAGGAACATCCAAGCACAGAATCACCAAGTTCACATTCTCGGAAGAAATCTTCATATGTTCTGCCAAAAAGATCCCTAAGGTAGGAAGAAACTTTTCATTAAATGGGCTTCAACTTCTGGTTCTGGACCTGATACTTTATAACATATGATGGTTAAGTGAATTTTTTTTAGTTTATTTTTATCTTTATTGGTACATTGGATATACAAATCATGATCACACTCAATATTAGGAATCTGTACCGGTATATGACACAATTTAATTTCATTTTTCCCATTTTCCTACCCACCCCAACCCCTTACTCACTAAATGCATAAGCTTTGTTTCCTTTTTCATTACCATCACATTTTTTTTACCTCTCATTACCCACCCCTCCACATTTCCCTTTAAATATTTTCTATTTCACAATATCCATCATACATTCTAGAGGTTAAGTGGATTTTAAGGAGAGAAGGCTAGTAGAATCACTGTAAGCTAGTATAATTTGTAAGGAGGAATGACCTGAAATAGAATTGAGGTTGAATTTAAAGTAAATGTTTGACTTGAAATAGCATGAGAGAGAACTCTATAGATATGAAAATGAACAAAGGGAAACACAACAAGGTAAATAAGATGATCAGACACAGGCAGATCAACCTGACTTCTATGGGACAGGTATGATTACTTGGTTAAGCAGATATCGTAGGTGAATTGCTAAAAGGTTTGAACTGAATTCTAATTTCCATCACCAAGTCAGAGAAGTAATAACATTGTGGAAATGCCTCTGAGTATGCGGAATATGTCGAAAAGAGAAGTGACTAGAGGTAAGAGGTCAGTACAGGGCTACCTAGCTACTACAATTATAAAGATGAAGTAAACAAAGGGGTGATATTCTCTATATTTAACATTAGAAAAATTGCCCAGTTGCAATCACAGAAGAGAGCCAGCAAGACCCCTGCTGACCTAAGAGGGAAAGCACATGGGAAGCGGAGCTGAGCTGAGGCAGCATGCCTAACCCGTGGATAATATAGTAGGTGGGTCAGTGCCTATAAAACTATTGGGATGGGCTGGAGGGTTAGCTCAGTGGTTCCGGCGCCCTCCTGGCAAGAGCAAGGTCCTGAGTTTGATCCCTGGTAACCACATACAGTGCTGGGCGTGGTGAGTCATGCCCACCAACAATCAACCAGCAATCAGCACCACATACCACAGTGCCGGGCTTGGTGGCTCACGCCTGTCATCCCAGCACTTGGGAGGCAGAGACAGGAGGATTGCTGAGTTCAAGGCTTGCCTGGGCTACATAGTGAGTTCAGAGCCAGCCTGAACTACAATGCGAGTCCCTGTCTCAAAAAAAAAAAAAAAAAAAAAACCTATTGGGATGGACGGTGCTGATACTCAGAGGGGAGAAAGGCTAGTTCTCAAACTTCTCTGAAGGTGTCTTCATATTTTAGCAACTTTAAGATAACAGTACCTGTAAATGGTGGCCAAATGTCAACCCCAGGTAAGGAAAGCTAAATGAGACAAGAACAAGAGGAAAAAAGAAGAAAGCCTCCAACCAAGAGATACCTTAAAGGGAAAATATGAGGTGATAGACGTTAGACTAAGTATGAGACAAAGCACATTAAATAATTGATAATTCCAAAATTTTGAGTTTGAAGAGCTGTATGGCAGAGAGACTTCTAAGAATAACAGATAAAGCAGGAGGGAAAGAGGATGAATTTTCATGAATTCGCACCATATAACAATTTTGAGTTTTTAAGTTGTGGAGTTTCAAGTGTCAGTTATTTGTAAATTATCTGTAGAGGTCAGTAATAGTTGTTTAAAAAAAATACCTGCATATCCTTAAGTGCAAATCTTAAGTTCAGAATCGAATGCGAAGTTGTAGACTTTGAGAAAAATGAAGAAGTATCAGTATAAAGTTGACAATTATTCATAAGCCCTTTTTAGTCTGTAAACATTAAATGTTGGATAGACAGTAAAATTTTTTTTAGAATAAAATACACTACAGCTATTTAAAACATATCATTAAGTTGAAAATTAGGGTGCTATAGAATATTGCTGTGAACAACAAAGTAAAACTACCACCACTACCATCAAGGTCCATTTTTAAAAGTAGCCCTTAATTTGGATGCATAGTAGACACAGTGGGATAATTTTTAAAGTACACTTGTGCTTGACCAATTAAATTAAAACCACTCCATTAAAAGACAGGATGAAATAGCCTAGTGGGAGACCACATGCAGAGTCAAATCTCCTAAGCTGGAAAAGAAATACAAGAATTTGGATAATCTTCAGGCTGAAGACGTATAAAAATAAAGATGTTAATCAGATATGGCAGCACATGTTTCTAATCCCAGAACTTTTGGAGGCTGAGACAGGAAGATAGCAACCTTGAGCCCAACCTCAGCAATTGAATGACTTAGTGAGATGCTATCATAAGAAAAGGCATGTGGGAGGGTAGCATCTAAGGATGTAGCTCAATGTGAAGGTCCTAGGTTCAATCCCCAGTATCATTAATAGATAGATAGATAGATAGATAGATAGATAGATAGATAGATAGATAGATAGATAGGATGAACCTGAACAAAACAGTTTAAACCAGAAGGGCTGGACATTTAAAACCATTCATTTATTATTTGTAGATTAATTATTCAATGCTGTGCCATAAATATTTTAACTTTAACAACATCTTTAAGAAAAGTTAAAACATCTTTGAGGGCCGGAGATTTAACTCAGTGGTTCTGGCACCTGCCTCGCAAGCGCAAGGTCCTGAGTTTGAGCCCCAGTACCCACATACAATGCTGGGCATGGTGACTTACACCCACCATCAATCAATACCACATACCACAGTGCCAGTGCCGGGTGTAGTGGCTCACACCTGTGATCCCAGCACTTGGGGGGCAGAGGAAGGAGGATTGCTGAGTTTGAGGCTTGCCTGGGCTACATAGTGAGCTCAGGGCCAGCCTGAACTACAAAGTGAGACCCTGTCTCAAAAAAAGCAAACAAAAAAAAACCCAAACAAACAAACAAACAAAAACACCAAACCATCTTGGGACCGCTTTTTATCTAGCGTTACTAAAGTTTCTTTTAGGGGGCCAGAGATTTAGCTCAGTAGTTCCGGCGCCTGCCTCACTAAAGTTTCTTTTGATACGAATACATATTGATGAAAGGCTGAAGAGCAAGCTGACATATCAGTTCATACTAAGAGGCACCCTTTTGCTATGTCATTAGATCTAAAAGAAATAAGCTATTGCACATATTTCAGCAGAAGCAAAACTCAAGAAAAATTTCTAATTTAATATTTCTACCTTATCTAAGCTTCCTGTTTTCATTTAGCCAATATATAATTTCAGATAAGTGAAACAAAATTTAAATAGTATGACTCACAGCAAAATAACCCCACATGGAATAACTTAATATTCATTGTTATTTCTAAGTAACCTACCCGTGGTACAGCGACCGGTAAGTATTTCATAGCCTACAAGAAGGTATGCTCAGAAGGAAGTAAAAGAGGCAATGAAAAAATGTGACTATACTCTCAAAACACCAGCACCAGTTCGCCAAAGGTATGTTGCTTGATCGAGTGAACACTGCAAACATGAGGTGAATTTCACATGACAGAAATTTAAAGCCAGAAGATGGACACAAAAGATTGACTCAGAAAATGAGAATGCCAAGGATATGTAAAAATAGTAAATCAAACCTGGTTCCCAAAAATAAAGGTGCTAATTATATGCTATGTAACATTTAATTTTTTAAAAACCTTTTAAAAAATCTTTATTGATACATTGTATATATGTATCATAATCACACTTAATACTGGGAATTTTTACAAGACTATGACACAACTTAATTCTCATTTTTTCACATTTCCCTACCCACCTCCAACCCTCCCATCCCCTAAATACATAAGCTTTGGTTCCATTTTTTATTACCATCACATTTTTTATTTACCCCCTCATTACTCACCCCTCCATCAATTTTTTTCTCATGATATAAAATTAATATATAAATATATAAACCAGAAATTCAAAATACCTCTACCTCTAACATTTTAACACCTCTCTGTTGTTTCTTTACAGGGAATGGTGAGGCTGACTATATTAGTAAGTTAGGAGATACATGTCTATTTTATAGCTTCTACATACTATTTGCCATTCTATAACAACCCAAGGCATTTTCCATGTCAAAGAAACTCTTCATTATCATAATTCTCATTCCATGAAATACTTCCCTTTATGGAATACCCATGGTTTACTTATTCATTGTTTCCAAAAATAATTTGCACTGATATTATTTCAGTAACCGTATTTATGCATAGATGTCTCAATATTTCTGACCAGCTTCCCAAGATTAGGGTAAAAGAGGCATTATTAGGTCAAACAATATGCATCCTATATAGGTTTTTTTTATACAAAATTTCTAAATGAGACATCTGTTTATGGTTCCATAACTGCTACATGAAAGGATGAATGCAACTAATGACACAATCAATAAAACTTAGTAAAATGAGGGCTGGACATTTAGCTCAGTGGTTCCGGCACCTGCCTAACAAACATGAGGTCCTTGGTTCAATCCCCGGTAACCACATACAACAATGCCATAAGCAATCAGTACTGCATACCACAAAACTGGGCATGGTGGCTCATGCCTGTAATCCCAGCACTCAGAAGGCTGAGGCAGGAGGATTGCTGAGTTCGAGGCTTGCCTGGGCTACATAGTGAGCTCAGGGCCAGTCTGAACTACAAAGTGAGACCCTATCTCAAAAACAAACAAACAAAAAAAAACCTTAGTAAAATGATACTGATCAATCTCAGTAGCGAACAGTTTTTAAATGTCACAGGTTAAACACTGTATTTTTAAATATTTATTTCATTGATGACAATTGGAAAAAAACATCTTTTTATTTTAAAGCATTATACAAATGAGTTTATGAAAGATATTAAATCCTGAGATTAAAATGGTCATTAAAATGCTAATTTATAATTAGTCATACCAGACTAAGTGATTGTCTTTGTATTTAAAAACTGATAAAATCAAATAGGAATTAACTTGTGCAAAATAGCACAACTGAGGAATCTTTCTAGATATTCAAGTTGACTCTGATGCTTCTGAAAATACCCAGGAATTGCAAATGATCAGATTAATAAAGTAAATGCACACACAGTCACCCCCACTCTGATGCTCTGCCCTCCACGGTGCCAGTGACCCATGGTCAGTCGATCATAGTCTGAAAATACTAAACTCCAGAAGAATTAGTAAGTTTTCGATCGCACACCGTGCAAAGTAACATGAAGAAGTCACAGGATACGAATCATCCCTTCGTCTGCAGATCCTCACTTCATACACTGCCTACCTGTAGTCAATCAGCCATTTGGGTCACCAGATCAACTGTTTTTCTTTAAGTAACTTTTATTTCACTTAATGATCCCTAAAGCACAAGAGCAATTTAGATGTCCCAAACAGAAAGTGTACGGTACTTCCTGTAGGTAAAAAAGGTGACTGGGCAGTGTGTCTCAGGGAAAGACATTTAGATATCTGTATCTAAAAGTTGTGCAAATGGACACACCCTGAGGACACATTAATTAGTGAAATAAATAGATCACAGATATGTAAATACCATGTCTTTTCTCTGGTATGAGAATCTGTGGATGTAAATGAGTTCTAGAATGTATGATAGATTTTGTGAAATAGGAAATATTCAAAGGGAATGTGGCGGGGGAACGTAATGAGGGGAAAGAATAAATATGATCTGAAAAGAAAAAGAGAGCACATGAATATGGGGGTGGGGGATTTGGGGGTGAGTAGTGATATGGGTAAAAATGAGAATTAACTAGTGTCATATACTGTACAAATTCCCCAATGTTGAGTGTGATTGTGAGCTGTATGTAAAATGTACCAATAAAGAATTCAATTAAAAAAAGTTAAACTATCAGAGATATTAAGATACAGGAAAAACTCTAGATGTAGGGGTCAGGGCCATACATGTTACAGTTAACTACTGAGGGTCTTAGAACATATATCCCCCTGGATAATGAGTACTATATAAGTGAAAGTATTTTATTAGTGCATACTCATATCCACAAGATTTAAGTAAAATTCCATCTCTGGCATAATTAACAAGTAAAGAAAAATGAAACCCTGCATGGTTAAGCAAATGGTTATAATGTGGAACTGTATATTAGGAAATCTCTTTCTCTAAACTGTTTTCTTTTTTCCCCATGTCTACTTTTTCCAAACAAAAACAGTTACTCTATACTAATAACCTTGGAAAATTACAGATGTTAGGTCCACTGTACCATTCTATATATCCATCAGTGCTCCTCAGAGTTATCTAGGTGAAATTACAAAATCATTAGAAATGCTCAAGGCCTACACCCAAAGTGTTTTGTTAAATCAGTACAGGATAGGGCTCAACCATCCACATTTTTTAAAACAACCCCAGATGATACTAATGTGCAACTACAAATGACAATTTATAAGTTCTTGTAAAAAAAAATTACAGAAGTTGATGGTAGCAGCCAAATCTTCATTTTTAAGATTTAAAAATAAGAAATTATCAATCTAATACCAAAAAAGTCTGCATAACTGATATAATACATGGGCTAGAAAAATGAAACACATTTTTAAGGTAGCTACTACATTTAACTTGTTTTTCATCTTATCCAAAGTGCTAATAGTCAAATGGTCCCCCCACCCAACTGGTGCCATGCATGGGCCTCCCAGGCAGCCACCTTTTGAAATTAACATTTCCTTTCTTAATCCAAAGGAAAAAAAAAATCCTTAAAGTGTGATGTTAAAAAGTAGCAATTATCTGCCACATCTAAAGGGAAATGAAGTCTTCATAACTAGCCCATCTGCATAAAAATGGACAGAAGGAGGAGAAGGATGGAGGGAATCACTGCCCCGGGTGATGGGCAGATTTCTCGAAGTGACGCGCGCTGTCACTCTTGTCCTGGTGAAAACCTGTTTGGCCCGGGACTGGCTCAGCGGCTCTAGTTCCAGCTTCCCAGCCTTCCACAGTGCTGACGTGACCTCGGTCCTCTATGTGCTACTGCTGCATCCAACTAACAAAGCCCAGTGCATGCAGGCACTTGTCTCTCCATTATCCAGCACCTTCCCAGGGCAGAGAATCGAGGAGCCAGTTACCCCTCTGTCATTGACCGTTTTTATGCGCAATCCTTAGACACTGCTGAACGGTAACCAGGCAGAAAGACATGATCAGCAGCTGAACTGACCCAAATGAAGATGGACAACACATAATTTCAGTAAATTCTTAGCTAAATTACAGAATCTGACTAAAGGGAATTATCCAGTAAGCCACTTGAGATAACCCATATACTGATGAGTATCTAAAGGCTTATTTAGCTGGAAAAAAGTCAGCCCGCCTGCCTGTTGTCCATCTTTATTTGCTTTCTTTCTTCCTTCTTTCTCTCCCTCCCTTCCTTCCAACTGTGAAGATAACTGAGGAGGTTGAAAAAGAAATCTTAAGTATCCCTATCAGATGCAAATATTATATCATCCTCTTGAAAACTGAGCATGTAAATCAGCAAAAAGAGTAGGGGATGCCAAGCCAGATCACACCTCATCTGCCTTGTGGAAACGTGTCTGATCTTATAAACTGTATCAATTAGAACACATTATCCTTAAAATTTAGCATTAATCAATAATAAGATGAGTAGGTCAAGATAAGCATGTGTAATGAAAGCTCTTCTCACTCTCTTGTATCAATTAAACACCACAGACTTGCAAAATACTAACACTCTCCTCTTCTAACTATAAGTAGTTCCTGAAACTATAGTGATACATATAAAAATGTTAAAATCTACACAGACACTAAAACATAATCCCTTTCCTATTACTAAAACAAGTGTTTTAACTTAAGAGCATTACATAACATACAAAATTAACAACCTTTGTCCTTTTCAATTAAAGAAATACAAAAATATAAGTTCCATGTGACACACAGAATTCTAGGAGATTTAGGGTAGCAATCTAGCTAGACCAAGTCATTTCATCTCTGAACTCTACCATTTCCCTTTTAGAAAATGGAGATCTTGTCTACGAATGACTATTGAAGAATTAAATTAAAATCACTTACGGTCACACAGTGCTGACAGACACTGGGCACCTAATTGGTTTCTTTATAAAACCAACCTAAAAAAGAAACTAACCAGTTGTTCTCTATATCAAAGATAAATATGTATAAAAATACAGACCACCACAGGAGACTTTAAAATGACAACATTTCTAATGTATTATATTTTCATTAAAAAGAATACAAATATGATTAATAGTGTGAGAAAAGAGGCTTTCTCATACATATTCACAGAGAGACTAAAAACTGGTACAAACATTCTGAACCGCAATTTGAAAATGCTCATCAAAATCTTCCAAATTATTAAATGAAGCATTTCTGCTACACCAAAATTTATTCTGAGGAAGTAACAGGGATACTAAAATGTGACAAACAAAAATATTTATAAGGGTATGTCTAGCTAGGAATCACCTAAATACATTATCAGAAGAAAACTGTTTAAAAAATACACTATTAACTGGAATATCAGAAGAAAACTGTTTAAAAAAATACAACTGATATTCACTGGAATATCACAGGACAGTAGTTAAGAATAAGGACACTAAGAGCAAACTGCCTATGTTTATAGTTTGGCTTTATGACTTAATAGTTAAATAACTGGGCATTTATCTATGTGAACCTGGATCTCATACAAAACAATGCTCAGAGTAATTACCTTGACTCTAAAGAGAAAGTGTTGATAATGAATACAGAGAAGTTCCTAAGGAGCCCACTTGCTGTAAGCACACAGTATTGGTCAGGACTATTACATGTGGCTGTCATATTAAGGCTGTACAGATACAGGTACTAGAAAGCTATGAATCGGAGACACAAAACATTACAGATCTGTTGGTATATCTTATCCCAGTTTGGTAAAAATACACATATATATGTTACTAAGTTTGGCAAATGGCAATTACCCGTGAACAGTGGGCACTCTGTTTTATCTCTCTCTCTAAAGAATTATTCTTAATGGGTAGGTATTTCTTTTAGCCAGAAAAACTTATTTTCAAATGAAAAGATCTGTAATAATTTTTAGACCTTATTTACACTTGTCTTATCTTTTGAGAAAATTAAATAAGAAAATTAAAAGATTAAATGGAGCTAATGGTAGTGATAAAGTTGATGGAGAAATGAGTAAGGGTAAAGGAGTGTGCCTTTCCTCTCTATTCTGTTTACTGAAGGAAATAAGAGATATTGAATAGACTAGTCATATATAAAAGTACAAGTCCAGTAAAGCTATCATAGATATGAGTGTGGGGAGGATAATGCTCTTATTTTCTGTTACTTCTTGAATAATTCATCTTAGTAAGAATCCTGTAAGTGGGGGAAGGCCTCCTCGTGACAGTAATTAATACAGTACCAGTCATTAGTGGCATAGTATTTCATGTATGTGGTAATAATAAAGTGGTGGTATTTATATTGATTTAAAATCCAATGATCATGCGGGACTTTTGAAGTAAATCTGTACTTTGTTAATACTAATTGGGTGATCAATTAACAAATTTAGCCTACTTATCCTAATGTAAATCAACCTACATACTTTAAATAGCTTAAAAATATCTTCTAAATCATGCAGGATATTACATAGTAATAGAGCACATTACATAGTAATAGCTAAGCAAATGTTCTTTCTTTAATTAAAAAAAAACTATCTACAAACACAAAACAACATTCTTTACCTATTATGTGTTATTACTTCCTTTTTGAAAAGGAAGAAAATGTCAAGTACAGGAAGCTCAATTATGTTATGAACAAAAGCATATGTTAATAATATCAATGTTTCTAGTTAGCAAAACCTTTAACAGCATGTTTCTCTCATCTCTGAGCTCAGTTCCCCATCTTCAGTGTGAGGCTAATATAGAGTCTATTCCACTGTGCTTTTATAGGATTAACTGAGATTAAAAACAAGCCCATTGCACATACTCTGCTTTTAATAATGATACTTATTTTTAGACATATGAATATAATATATATATATTTATATGAGGTGAGATTAAAAGTTATGGTGAAGGTTTAAATTGTGAACATATGCTTATTACAATAAAAGACCTGTTGTCATTAATCCTCTTCAAAATACTCCCTCTCCTTTCAAACACACTTATCCCACCTTCTTGTCATTTCTGGAAGCACTCTGGAAATCTGTTTTGTGAATGTCTTTAGTTGCACTGCTGTGGCTGCCTCCATAGCCTGAACTGATTCAAAACTTTTACCTTTCAGGGCCATTTTGACTTTGGGCAAGAGCCATAAGTGACACAGTGACCTTATCTAGATCCACTAGATAAGGTAGATGGGGACCCACTGTAATGTTCTTTTGAGCCTGCCTTGCCACTGGCTGGCATGCAACAGCAGTCAGCATTCAATGCATTTTTTTTTTATCACACCTTCTAAAGACTCACAAAAAAGGACTTTAATGATAACACAAAAACCTATATTCCTTTGTCTCAGAGAGAAAAATACAATGAAAAAGAAAGAAAAATATGAAACAAAATGAGATATATGAAATATATTCTTCTATCTCTAAGATAGTTTGTCAGTAAATTATTTCATACCTATAGGTCTGGCTTTAAAAAAATATTAGAAACCATGAAAATGTTGCCTTTTGTTATTTAAAATAACATAAGGTGATTGAAATTTTCAGAAAGAAGTTAAAAAGTGGACTCCAAACCAGCAGTACTCTACAACTTGGTAATTTTGTTTTTCATTCAGATGATGATCTAAAATTATTTTTACTAAGGTACTGCAGAAAAATATTGGCATTTAAATGGAATAGATGTCTCAACTCCAATTTGCCCTGGGAAAAAGAATCATGATGTTTAAATTCATTTTACATGGAGGGTTTTCTGGAAACTGATACTCCCTACTGTTAAGATGATTCCGAGATTGCAAAAACAGATTACTTCAACTACAGAAACCTTTTCGTAGGTTCCAAATTAAATTTATATGTAACTGGTGAAAACAGTGATCAAAAATGTTTCATTTCCACAAATAAAAATAACTTTTTAAGTTCCCAATGGTATCATAATCAGGCCATAATCATCTATCAACTGAATAATCCAGCTTGTTTCAGAGTATTTTTATTCAGTCTCTGGATTCCATCATACATGAAATACAGTACAGCTTGTTCCATGCTTGGTCCAAGATGCTAATGATAGTAGCTGTGGGAATGAAATCAGTAGCACCAATGATAATGCATTCACACTTAAAGTGCAAAGGAACATGCTTTCTTACCACTTTATTCTCACGCTAGTTCTGTCTAAAGGACAGGAAATAATGTCATCCCACCCTTAACAAATAAGTCTGCCATTTCCGATGAACTGATCCATGACAAGTTACTAGTAGCACTGCACAGTGTCTCCACGTAAGCCAAGAGGAAGCAATTTGTGGGCTACAGACCTGAATTTGCAATAGATTTTTTTTTTCTCACTCTCTTAGGTAAAACCAGGAAAGCAGGACTGCAGTCATAATTTTGTTCAATCATACTGCTCTGAATTAAAATTTGTAAATGTCATCTTTTATAAGATACACACACACACACACACATACACACACACACACACGGATTGACTGCTTTCTGTACCCAGGAAAGCCAAGGTGTGGTGTTACTAGCAGTTGTCAAGGTATCTGTTTACACAACCTTTATTCAGGTGGGGCATAGGTATCCTCTTGAAACAGAGAAAAATAGAAAAAGTAAAAAAGTAAAGACTGAATTTTCAGTAATGCACTAAAATCCATAGTACAACTAGCACTTGGCTGTTGAATGCAGTACAAGCCAAACTAAACCAAGCAGTTCACAACCCACTGACACACCTCTGGAGGGCGGTGCTACATTGCTCTTTGTTCCCAGGGTACAAGTAATATGAAATTTTTAAAATAAAGCATCAACCTCAGATTTCAACAACTTACTGACGAAATATAAAAATGCATTAAGATCCACAGTGTATAATAAAGTAAGTTTGCTTTTGGGTTTTTTTTTTTTCTTTTTTGAGAGGGTCTGACTTTACAGTTCAGGCTGGCCCTGAGCTCACTATTTAGCCCAGGCAAGCCTGGAACTCACCAATCCTTCCGCCTCTGCCTCCCAAGTGCTGGGATGAGAGGCATGAGCCACCATGCCCAGCACTGTGGTGTGTGGTACTGATTGCCACTGGGCATGAGTCACCACGCCTAGTATTGTTGTATGTGGTTACTGGGGATCGAACCAGGGACCTTGCACTTGCCACGCAGGTACCTGAACCACTGAGCTAAATCTCCAGCCGAGCAAAGTAAATTTTAATACAACTACATATCATCTTTTTTTGAGTAAAACTAAATATAATCTTCAAAGCAAAGTGATCTCAGTTATACAGTCCCGCTGATTTAATTAATAATCAAAAAAATCTTCCCCTCTTCCTGTCATCTTCCCAACTACATCAGAGAAAGAAAGAACAGCAAGCCGGGCTTCCGCGCACCACTCTGCCGCTCCACAACAGCAACCCAAGAGCAGGCTCGAAAGAAGCCTCCGGGGCGGAAACGAGGGTGACCAGATTATGAGGAAGTGTTAAAATTACTTTGAATCTGCTAATAATAGTTGATTTTGAATTGTTCTAAGAGTGAAGCTGATTGTGTTAGATAAACAGAATATTCGGGAGATTTTTAGTATTCAAAGGTATGTATTTTTTTGGATAACACAATAGTGTTTTTTCTTATTTTAAGGCTTCCCCACCTCAGATTTTTATTTGCAATATAGATAAAACTGGAGAGAGAAGAGAGAGGTAATTATTCCATGCCTAGGAGACATTGTAAACCCTCAGAAATGCAACACTAAAAGACAACCTGTTAACCTTTCTCAGGTACCTAACAAGTGTTTTTAACAAACTTGTAGCTGGTCCTGTCTTCATTCTAATTCTCCTATGCTTCCCTGGCCTTCAGCCAGAAGTATCGTTTTACTCAGTGAAGAAAAAGAGTTTCATTCTTCCAATCTTGTAACACTTTCACCCCAAACTTGTAATGTTGTTTTTCCACATTTTTAAGTATTGAAATGAGAGCATTCACACACACACACACACACACACACACAAAATACTCATAAAAGATGAAAAAAGAAAGGAAGAGAATGAGAAGGAGGTGGTCTCCATGTAGACAGAATTTCTATTACCAGGCACTATTTTACTTTCTTTCACTTTTGTCTTTGAGGTGTGGTCTCACTGTGCAGACTTGAGATCCCCCTGCTTCAGCCTCCCAAGTAACAGGCTCTGAGCACCACAGTAATTTAAATACTGATAAGGCAACCACAGAGGCAGGGACTCAGTTGTACCCAATGGATTCAGATAACACATCCCTTGTTCAACACTGCTAGGCTGTGAGCACCGGATCCCCAACTAGAACAAGCTTGCCCTGCATTTTCCTTTGCATTTAGATGCCAACTTTGATAAGGTCACACCTTACAAGATCCACATAGCGTGTGTGCAACACGATAGCAATAAAACCGTCAGCCATTCCCATACTTAGATAAGGCTGCAAAAAGACAGGAAATCAGAACCACTTTCACATGCATAACTAGATTTAAACTGGTAACTTCACCTGTCTGGGTCCTTTCACATACAAGGAGCTGAACAGAGTCAACAGAGAGGGTAGCTGGGAAATAGGCCCTCCGCTCCTACCCTGGAATCTTCTCAAAGGAACTTAGGGCTCTGCCTCACTGGCTTCTTTTAAGAAGTATCCAAAGATTTTACTGCTCTGGCTGCTTCTACAATGCCAGTCATTCCCTGAAATACGCAATTCCTTTTTATTCCCTCAAACCTCCCGGAAGATTTGACTTCTCTTGTACTGTGAAGTTCTCTCCCATAAACTGCCCATAGAAACCAATTCCCCAGACTGCTTTCCTCCCTGTCCTTCCCCCAAGATCCAACCCTCTTCTCCTCCGATGTTTTCCTTTCCGACTGCTCCCCAAGGAAGCTAATCTGACATCACTTGAGTGAAAATACACAGGAGGTTTTGAGGGGAGGGACGAATGCCACAAGCGCCAAGGAAAAACATACCACACTCGCACACCACGAAGGAACGATACTCTAATTCCTCAGCTGAACTGGTTTTCTCTCACTTTTGTCCTTATACAGCACTCTGCATCACCTCTGACACGTTCAGACATTCCCAAAGCTTGATTAGACATTTATAGAACCACAGAGCCTGTGTTTATATATGTTTTTCCTAACAAAAACTATGAAACTTATTAACTTATAAGCTGTGGCCAAAATTAAAAAGCAAGTGCAAAGATTTTTTTACACTTTCTATCAAATACTGGAAACTAGAAGTTTTGAGGAAAACAATTTTAACAGGTGACCAAAACAAACTTCTCATTAGGCTGGCATCAAACACTCTTTTTGAGAAAGCTGAACTCTTGTTCACTGCTTAACTAAGCCATTGGTTATTTCCTTGTAATATCTGCAACATGATTTAAATTCCAAATGAGTTCCACACTGTTCTAATTTTTTTGCCTAAAGTACCTAACAATTAGATCTCTGGGGTAAAAGCTAAACATACAATCTGTCTGAAAACATTTTTAAAAATTCTCTTTTTTCCTTTAAAATACAAAATTTATGTAAGCTATCTTTAAATTGTTAAATTCCATAATTGGCTACTTACCTTTTTACAAAGGCCCTACCACAATGACTAAAATAATGAATCAAACAATTAACATTTAAATACATGAAAAATTAATCCTATATATGTGAATTTCTTCTATGATTAAAAATACATGAAAAGGGGAACAAACTTTTCTGTTTAATTTGGGAGACTTGCTTTTGAATGAAAATATGCTCTAATTATTTTTAAGGAAAAAGTTATTTGTTTTTATATTTTCCATTTCTGACACTGAATAATCGGAAATCTTCTTGCCACTTACAGAATGTCTAAGTATCTCAAGTCTCACTCTCTGTTGCTCACATTTAGTACTATGATGAACCTATTAAGTAAGCCATATATGTGCTCAATATGTAATACTTGGACATAGGAACTAGAAACTGCCTCTCCAACTGAGAGTAAAAAGACCAAAAAATGAATGTAATTTTCACTGACACTTTCTCACTTTTTTAACCACCAAGGAAGTCATCATGTTGTAAAGAGATATCATACTGTTATTAATTGTAATGCAGAAAGTAATAAACTGAGAAATTTACACATAAAGGGATCAAGGGTAGAAAGGATGGGTCCATTTTTTACTTCTGCTATTAGCCGGGCCTCAATCACATAACCACACTTTGGGTTCTGTAGTTCAGACCCACCCTGAAAGAGGACCATCCCAATGCACCCGACCTGTTGTTCTCAGAAGAGACTCCAATCTTTTGTCTGCGAGAATGCTCACCCTTAGTGAGAAAAGCAAAGAAGTATTTTTTCTTGTCAAATTTATTCTAAGAGTGATATGGTTTTTAGATCTCATGGGTTCAGGTTGTAGTTTTTGAAAGGAGCCATCTTTGAAACTCTGACAATTTTGTGTGGCTCCTTTTTTTTTTTTCCTGTAGAGATGCAAATTTTTTAAAATTGAATTCTTTATTGGTGCATTTTATATACAGCTCACAATCACACTCAACATTGGGGAATTTATACCAGTATACGACACAAGTTAATTCTCATTTTTACCCATAGACTTACCTACCCACAACCCCCACCCCTTATATACATGCTATTTTTTTTCCAAATCATATTTATTCTGTCCCCTCATTACATTCCCCTACCATATTCCCTTTGAAAATGGAGTATTACTATGCCATAAAGAATGACAAATTTCATTCATTTATGTGCAAATGGATACACCTTGTATAGCTCCTTTTAATATACTTGCATGCATACATTTTTCCACTTTCCAGGGAAATCTCACAATTCTAACTCTAGAATTATCTCTGAATGTTTCTCTTACTGCAGAAAGAGCACACTTGCACATCTGCAGTGAGATGAACATGGAACTTAACACATTCCCACCAGCTTGAACCACGGTGTGGCACACGTGTCACTGTCTATTGGGTGTTCAAAGCCACCTGAGGGGACAGTTACCACAGATGGCTCAGAGCCACTTGGCAGCAAGGCATACAAATTATGGCCCTGTTATGAACATGTTAATAGGTAACATATGTAAATGATGGTTTAAGTTTAGTAATTGCTACAACTGTACATCTATAGTTCATGTATTAGAGTTTTTAATGATCTAGATAATTTACAGCATACATATGTACATAGGTCCAAACATCTTGGAAGATATCACCAATGTCCAGTAGCTTTCTAGAGAACATATGTGAGAATTACCAAAAATGCTGAAAGGTGGTAGAATCCAATACAGGCTGAATTGGAAGTCAAAAGACTTAAGGTTCATCTATGTAAATCTTATGCAGCCTTGGGCAATTCATGAACTTTTCTTGGTCCTAATTTTCATACATCTTTCATATATCTATTTTCAGACAAATGGGATTGTGAAACATCTCAAAAACCACAATGAAATGAAATGTAAATAACACAAATATAATGTAAAATTAGGGAAAAAGTAACAAAGAAGGGATATCATACTGAATTATCAGTAGGACAGAATGAATTAGGAGAATTAAATTACTACATAGCAATCCACAGGCATTCCTCTTTTTCAGAATTTAGTAAGATTTCCCCCAAAGTATTCAAAATGTATGCTCTGTGTGATATCAACGAGGATAGCACCAACTGCTAGGAAACGGAATAATAAGGAATAATTTAAGATGTAGTATTCTTCATTAGAAAGCAGGTGATTCTTATGGAACAGAAGAACAGCAGAACAAATTTTTAAAAGTTTTTTCTGCACCTGTAGAGTATAAAACAACCTGCTTACATTTGCTTAACATGCTACTTTTGCCATCCCAAAGTGCCTTGGTCTTGAGAACCAGATTTATTTACACGAAAAGAAATAGGGATCAGCTTCTAAAAAACCCTTCTTCATGTGCCCCACAATTTCAGAGCATTGAGCTACGTGCTGAGCTACTGAACTGAGGTGACCTGAGATCTGATTGCACTGTAGGAGCCATTGGGCTATAGTGGTAGTGTTACTTTACCAAAATAAACCCCTCCTCAATCAGAAAATGTTCCAAGAGTGCTTCCAGGTGCCAACTTCTACCGCCCTGGAACAAGATCCCACTAAGTTAATGCAGCTTTGAACTGTTTTCTGTAGAGGCGTGTATATATATTTAGATTCTACTCATCCTGAAATCCAGGCTCACAAACATACTGAAACTTGTTCTCTGACAAATTAGTCAAAACAGTGGTGAAAACAAACTTTGGATCTGAAGAAGGCTGTAGAAAACAAAATCACAAGGAGCTATAAAACCCAAAACTGACCTGTGTTAACATACAGCAGTATATATTCTTCACAGCTTTTTCCATGAAAAAGATATACACATTTATCTATGGAAGACTTTTATTTACAAAGTTGAGATCCACTACATAAGCTTGTGCAACCTTTTAAATTTATGGATTTTGAAAATTTCTATGCCATCATTTTCTTTACAGCACGTAGTCTCTAACAGCTGTATGATAATATAACCAATAGATATACCATCTTAAAACAAATTACTTCAGATATTTTGAAGTAATGGTTATTTTTTATATCAAATACTCTGGGGAAATTATTTTAAGGGATTGCAGCAGATGAATTGATCAGGTTTACAGTAAGTGAAAAATGCAAGCAGACACAAAATTCTTAACAGTGAAAGTTTTATAATCAATATGCCTCTTCTATTCAAATAATCAATGCCTCTTCTATTCAAATAAATTGGGTAGGTAGTGGAAAACTGTACATAGTATCTCGTGAACATTCATCTTGGAATTTTAGGTGCATGTCATGAGTATAACCCAAGTACCAGAAGGGCTTGTATTTAGATTCTATTATGTCCAACATAAAATGGTATTTTGAACACATTCAGTTGGATTTTGATCACAAAATATCAGTATTCCTTTTTGTTTATAAATTAAGAAACCCTTTTTCCGAAAACTTGAATCATTCACACACTAGTAAATGACTCTTACCAAATTTCATGATGTGATTCTTGAATCCCATACCTGAACAAATATTCAGTGTTCTCATTTATATTTGTGTACTGTACATTTATACTTACTTGTACCATTACTTTAATAAAAAAATAAATAAAACCTCTAAGACAACCATTCTTATCACCACATTATAGGTAGAGCAATCTTGATTTTTTTCAAGTAAGTAAACAAAAGTAAGGTAATAGATAGATAGATATTTTAAACATTATAGTTTCCAAAATTCTGTGCTATGAAAAACATCCAGTATTTTTTAAATGAAAATATCTTGATATTTGGACAACTGGTATTTTGAGACTGCCTCTAATATACAGATGATGATGGTTTAATGGCATTAAAGCATAAGAAACAAAACACAAAATGCAATTAAAATTACTAAATGTAACCCCTATCTTGTCAATAAATGGGATGAATGAACAGAGCCTCCGTCTGGGTTTTGTGCGGAGGATGTAGAACAACAGATTATGCCAGCTTCTTACAGCCCCACTGGTAAGGGCTCGTGGGCCTACGCTGACTTGTTCCACTCCCCAGGACTATTACATTGTCAGTGCACTAACATGGAGTGTACTTCCCTGGTTATCTTTAGTTTTTCCTTTTTTCCAGTTGTCGTCAAATCAGTATATATTCTCATGACTCAAAATGAAAAAGCTTTAAAAGCCATCTAAGGAAGAGTCTTGTTTCTACCTCACTCCAGTCTGTTCAACTCTCATCCCTCGACTAACACACCCTGAATAAGTGATCATCTGATTACTTCCTTGCATACCCTTCCATATATTCTATAATTACCAACAAATTTTCCCTTTTTTTTTGCACAAATGTAATTTATTCTATTCCTTCTCTTTTGTTTTTATCTTTTACCTACCAATATATTTTGGAAATCTTTCCACATTTCTAAGATCCCTCATTCGCTGACATCATTCTGTTATACAAGTATCTAACTGAAGATTGTCTGCAAGTGTTATTTTATTTTATTTTATTTTATTTTATTTTGTTTTATTTTATTTTATTTTATTTTATTTTATTTTATTTTATTTTATTTTTTGAGACAGGGTCTCGCTTTGTAGTCCAGGCTGGCCCTGAGCTCACTATGTAGCCCAGGCAAGCCTCGAACTCAGCAATCCTCCTGTCTCTGCCTCCCGAGTGTTGGGATTACAGGCGTGAGCCACCACGCCCGGCATAATTTTATATTTTTATCAGACAATTACTCATATTGTAAATTATTAGGGCTTTTATGTATTAAGGATATTAGCTCTAGTTTACAGAATGGGTTGAGGTCTTTTCATGTACATCTCTGTTTCAAGTTAGGGGTTACCCTGAAGTTTGGTGTAAGATACAGACTGGATTGCACTAAATAATAAAGTATGTCTTCTTTGTCTTCCTCTTCTTCTTAGGAACTCTTACATACTCTTCAATATGAATATTGAACAATTGAATGAAAGCTGTGCTCTAATTTTGAATTTCCCTATGAGTTAATTATGTCATTGTTTATGAATGACTTGGCTTTCAACTGATTTTCTCAAGTTTACAGGTACAAAATGCAATCATCTTTATAGTGATTTTTTTTTACCTCCACATTTCAAATTTTCACCCTCCTATTTTTCATCTATGTAGCTGTATTTGCAATTGTATTAAAGAACAGGATTCAGACATGGTGGTAGGGCTGAACATTCAAGCTCAATCTAGACAACTTGATGATTTACTGAGACCTTGTCTCAAAATAAAAATGTGTTTTACAAAAGGCTAGGCTACAGCTCAAGGCAAAGGCCTTGGATTCAATCCTCAGTCCCACCAAAAACCACAGTGAGGAGAGTGGACAAAAATCTATCTTGTTTCTGACATTACTGAGTGTACTTGGATGTTTTCCCATGAATCATAATGGCCTTTAGACTGATAGAATACATTTTATAACACCGAAAAAGTCTATTAAACTCCTTAACAGAACTCTTAATTCAATTTACCGAGAATAAAGAGTGGTTAATCTTTGTTATATGTCTTTTCGATGTCTACAGAGACAACCATATGATTGTTATCTTTAATATAATAAATATTAGCAGATTTCCTGTAATTGAATTATCTTCACATTATGAAAGTATAGCTGTTGTAATACTACTTTATGGAAATCTATGTTGTCAATTTAATTTATTTAAATTATCACTTATTTCTAGCCTGTTATTTGAAAAACATTAAACCAAAGATTCTAGAACCTAAAGCAATAAAAAAAAACTATTGATCAGAAAAACTTAGGAAAAAAGTCATCAATTCAAATCAGACAATTGGTAGAAATGATGTTTGGCTGCTATCGTCCCAATAGTCAGGTACTATGGAATTACCATTCTGACTGACTCTTATTTCACAGGAAAATTATATGTTCAGAGGAAGTACTTTCACCTAAAACTGTATGAGGTTCTTTGGTTTTGTTTTTCATGTAGGAGTTTTACCTCAACTTAATATTTACTGAACATTTACCATTTTCAAGGCACCAGGCTGACTAGTATTGTTCAGGGCCTTGCAAACTTGTTTCAAAACAGGCAAACAATAAAATACATGCTTTTTATTTCAATATGTACACATGTCTATCTGTGTCTACTATTTAGTTGTATTTATGAAACATGGTATCATAAATCAATACTTATATATTACAACACATAGTGATATTTCACATTCTTTTCTATCCCATATGAATTTTATTGAAGTGCTGGTTGCTATCTGTTGGATTAATTTTGCAATCCATGATAATTTGGAGTTTGGGAAATATTATCATATTAGCTAAGAACAAGGATGCTGGAGTCTGATAATGACCTGGAGTTGAATCACATCTTTATCTCTTAATTGTACCTGAGTTTCTCACGTGTAAAATGAAGGCAATACTAGTGTCTTAATTCATACAATTTTATGGTGATTAAATGACAATACATATAAATACATATTTTAAAATATATTTAATTGGCTTGATCAGACATTTCCCTTGACTTTTACAGTTGCTAAGAGAAAAACAGTATCCTCAAAATGTAAAACCAAGGGAGGATCATCTAATAAAAATAATTGTAAGCATGCCAATGTGACTTAAATGGCTGATTTTTAAATCTAGATCTGAACTGTACTTTCCTTCCAAAAGCCTTTCCAGATAACCAACAATTATGCCATTTACATCATTATATTTCATTCTTTTTAATGTGTTCTTAAAACATTTAATATGCTAAGAAATTATTAAATTCCAATATACAGGAGCTGGGGCTTTAACTCAAGTGGTACCACACCAACTTTGGATGCACGAGGGCCCGAGTTCAATCCCAGGTATCGCAAAAAAAAAAAAAAAAGTTTTAAAAATCCAATATACAGTTACATTACATATACAAGGATTCTAAATTATATACTTGCTTACTATTCCACAGTAACACAAGTATCTCTAGTATGTGTTATCTTATGCTTTAGATTTTAGATTTATAAACTTGATAAACATCTCTACACTGTGCTTTCCAAAGATATTTTAGGATACCTTCCAGTGTACTTCCCACCTGCCATTCTTTACTGCTGCTGATTGAGTAGCGAGGAAGGTCACAGCACCATTACTTTAACCATAAGATGTATCACAGAAACTCAGCTTTTAGTTCCTGGAACCCATGAGCTCAACGTCCCCTATGAGATCTCCTGCGAGAGATGCTGGTGATGCTGAGAGGGTTACTGGAGACAGATATATAAGGTAACACGCTAGTTAGATAACTAAAAATGAAGGGGAAACACACTGTGGTAAACGTTCATATAAAAGATGACACACATCTGACAGTAACAATAGAAAAGTGAGTTTTCCCATTACATCCACAATCACTAATGAACGCCCAGGCACTGTTTACCTGAACACCACAGAAGATTCGAGGCGGTGCGGGTCTGATTCGGTAAGAAGTGGCATGTGGAAGGCACCCTGCTCTTTATGGTCTTTAGGGGTATAAACCTCTCCAATCCTACTAGAGGAAGGAGTCACTTTATTTTCTCCTTAACTCCCAGTGTTCCATATGTACCATAAAATAAACTTTACAGCCAATACAGAGTAGAATCTTAGTAGATATAATTTCACTATTACAGCAACTTGCTCAGATTTATCAACTATATACACATATATTTAATATAGAGTTAATGTATATATTAATGGTACTGATATATAGGTCATCTCCAATAAATATACTGCATTAATTTCAGATACAAAGAAAGGGGATGAAAAAGAGAGGCAATATGAGTTACATACACGTACCAACTTTCCACAAGGACTGTAAACATTATGTACTACCTACCTGTACAAATAACCAAAATTTAAAAATAAAACAACTTTAAACTATGAAAATGCCTACATTACCAAAACATGAAGAGCCACATTTTGAAAATCAACTTAATTTAGAAATGAGAAATGTTTTTATTCTCTTTTTTCTAATTACACTTATTGACATTTGGTATATTTGTCCCCTAAATGTCGCAGGGGTAGAGTGGAGAGAGGTTTGTTTTGTTTTAAGCATGTTCTCAAACCTGACTGGGATTATATTCTTGAGGTTAACATGTAGTCAGCAAGGAGGAGACAAGTTTGACAGAAATAAAGGTAAATGGATATTTTTACACTCATCCAGGGACAACAAGTGCCAGCAAGCTGGCAGAAACCTATTTTCTTCTGCAACTGGAATGCCACCCTTCCCCTAATATACCTGTAACAATCAGTCCTGTCTAATACACCTGCCTGATTCTCCTGAATTCCTCCTACAGAGACAACCCAACTCTAAATTTGAGGTTCAAACAACAGCCAAGTAAGTTTCCATATATTTTCAGTGCTCAAATTTATAAATAACAGTATGGTTTCTTGTAAACAACTTGCCCTACCTAAAAAAAAATCTACATTTAATCTTCCACTTTAGTGAAAAGGTGGTGTGCAGATGCAACATATATGGGTTCTGATATGTTTGAATTTTGTCAGGTACACTGACAGTCTCTGGTAGATGGAAATTGTTACCAAAATGTAAAAGGAAATTAAACAAAATATTAAGCAGTAGCAGGAAGTGTTTTTTTTTATTCTTTGTTTTTACCCATTTACTCTCTGATGGATGAACTTGGAAATGTAATTAACAGTGATCATATTAACAGACCATGATATATACAACAGACGTTCTATGAACCAACTGCCTTTCCAAAATAAAGTGAGTACAAAGAATGGGAAATTCAGGGTAGTTAATAGATCTTCCAAAGTCCCCTAAAAAGTATAAAGACATGATCCTCCAAAGGATCTGATTCGGTATGATCAATATACAAACCTCTTAAGAAACAAAAGCATAAACTGAATTTTCTAGCATGAAAGCAGATGCATGTTAACCCTTAAAGTGTGAAAAGAGTAGTTTTAAATCCATGGCAAAAAAAGGCAAAATTACAGGTAAATTAGGTAATACTGGGGAATGACAGCTATGGAAAAAGTTGGATAAGGCCAGAGATTTAACGTGGCAGTTCCAGCGCCTGCCTAGCAAGTGCAAGGTCCCTGGTTCGATCCCTGGGGACCACATAGGACAATACCAGGTGTAGTGACTCATGCCCACCAGCAATCAGTACCACATACCATAATGCTGGGTGTGGTGGCTCATGCCTGTAATCCCAGCACTCAGGAGGCAGAGGCAGGAGGATTGCTGAGTTTGAGGCTTGCCTGGGCACCATAGTGAGCTCAGTCAGGGCCAGCCTGAACTACAAAGCGAGACCCTGTCTCAAAAAAAAAAAAAAAGTTGGATAAACATTTACATTATGATTAGCAATATTTCATGTTGCTATATAGATCTTAACCTGATTTCATTCTTTCACTATTAAGTTTACTAAACTCTAAACTATCATTATGTGCTGAAGAAAATATTTTCTTTTTAAGTTTTAATGCCTTAAATGTAAAATGGCTCTAGATAGGGCCGGAGGGTTAGCTCAGTGGTTCTGGCGCCTGCCTCGCAAGTCCAAGGTCCTGAGTTGGATCCCCGGTAACCACATACAATGCTGGCCCTGGTGACTCACACCCACCAGCAATCAATACCACATACCACAGTGTCAGGCGTGGTGGCTCATGTCTCTAATCCGAGAACTCAGGAGGCAGAGACAGGAGGATTGCTGAGTTCGAGGCTTGCCTGGGCTACATAGTGAGCTCAGAGCTAGCCTGAACTACAAAGGGAGACCCTGTCACAAAAAAAAAAAAAAAAAAAAAAAAAAAAAAAAAAAAAAAAAAAAAAAAAAAAAAAAAAAAAAAAAAAAAAAAAAAAGGCTCTAGATAGTAGTGGAAGGAAGGCCAATGCTAACTGGAAAGGAAGATAAAAACTCCTAGTCCTCTCCTAAAGATAGAGTCTAATCTTAGACAAAATTAGATAAGCTTGAAAAAATAGAAGATTTAAACCTCATATTGGATATTTCCTTTGATTTCTGTGCTACCCTGAGAAAACGACTGTTCCACAGGGAGGTCTCTCAAAATGACAGCAGACTAATCAGTTCAGGTTCTTGAGATAATACAAACTGGCCTGGGTAAGCAGGCAGCCTGCCCATCTTCTTCAGATCCACGTATCTCCCAAATTATAATCAGGGACTGGTGTTCACACCCTGAAACTAATGCATCACTCTGATCTCCTGGCTTAAAAGGAAGTTAGAGAAATAAATGAAGGCACTGTATGACTCAAACCATATGGATTTCAACCAATTTGTCCCATTTATTGTCATGGAAGAGTCATAATTGGTATCAGGCTGAGTTTTTTCCTGTGAAAATCAAAAGGCAGTAGAAATGCTACATAGTGAAGTGTCAGTAAACTCAAAAAGTCAAATTATTTACATGGCTTAATAAATACTTAAAATCTTATTTTACTGCAAAACATTAGCACAGAAATTGCTTTCTTGGTATCACATTTTTGTGTTTATGTGACAAAATACAGCTGTTAATTATAACTTTTTTATATAACATACAAAACAGGGCAAATCTCTTAGAAATATAAATGAATTGCCTGAATCTCATTTAACTTGAAAGAATAATAGTTATACTTTATCGACTTCCTAGTTAATAGCACTATCTGTAGAGAAACAAAGTTGTATTATTAACATCTTAAATGCTGAACTCTCCATTCATTACAGAATCACAAACGTGATGTACCAGTAAGTTAGTTATTACAAAATGACTCCACAACTGCTAAAATCAGGTTATATATGTGATTATTAACAGAAAACACCATGTGGGATGTCTAACATTAAAGGAAAAATCAGTCCTATCATAAATAATTTCTACTATTCATTTCTATTCCTACATAATAGAAAATAACTTAAACTCATATATATTTAGCAGTTTAAGGAATTATACGTAACACACTTAAGGCCAGTAGTTAAAGGCTATATGCCAATATCTGCTATTATCATTTTCAATAGTAATTGACTCCATTTATGGGTTATGTCTTACTCCTGATGCTTTAAAAATGTTTTCTTGTTTCCTTAACCTTAATTCATTAAATTTAAAATGTTCATAACAAAATTTATATTAAAATACACTATAAAATACAGTAAATCAACATTTTCACTTCTAATAATCAAAATCCAGGAAAATTAATCCACAGAATAAGTACCTCATAGAACAGAGGTACTTAATGATTTTTACTCAATAGCACTTAAGGTAAAATTCCAAAAGGAAAGGCACAGAATTGAAGGTATGTATGAGCTAGATGAAATAAACACAAAGATTTTAGCTATCTGAGTGTTCTGTGTTGGAAAATAAAAGAAATTAATTTCACAGAAGCTGTTGACCCTAATAAACAAGACAAGGTATACCCAAGCAACTGCCATTCAATACCATCTCCCAACAAAGGAAGCTAGCCATAGAGATGTGGCCATGCCCTCAACAGCTACTGAATAGTAAATAGACATTTACTGCAACACTTAATATGTGCCACTCCTGAGTGTTTCCTGTCCTGCTAACAGCTTTAAATGCTTCCTTTCCTTTGATCCTCTCAATAGCTTTAGGAGAGAGATAGGTGGTCTTTCAAATTTTTTACAGAACTGAGGAAAATAAAGCATTGGGAGGTTAAGCAACTTATGTCATATAGCTGCTTAAGTGAGGTCAGGATTTGAACACAGAGCCTAAGTCAAACTTTTAGTCACTAACTGTGGAGAACTCACTAGGGAAAAAAAAAATGATAGGCCTATCAAGGAGCTTATGACTGCTGTCCTACCTTAGAGATGTTTACCCCCAAACGTTCACGTGTGGAAAGCTGGTCCCCAGAGTGACAGTGTGGAAGGCAGAGGAACCTTTGGCCCTAGGGCCTAATATAAAAGAATGAAATCAGTGGGGATGTTGCCCTCAGAAGGAATTAATTTTGTTCTCACAGGACCCTCCTTAGTTCTCACGAGAAGGTTGTCATAAAAGAACAAGCCTGGTCCCTCTTAGTTTCTCCAAATTCCAGTCTCACCACATGGTCTCTCCTTGTGATTACTGTCTCATATACATGCCCATCCGGGCATCATTCTCCACGAGAAGCAGCTGCAGGTCCAATATGAGACGCAGTCAAGGGTTGCAGCTCGAGCTGGTATCAGTGGCACTGCCTCAGGCATTTCATTATAACAATGGAAAGCAAGCTAATGCAAATGTACAGCAATCATGACCTCTATCCTGCTGCAGTCCAGGGTCTCTAGCAACTGCTCTCTATTATTAAAACTTCTTACTGACACATGAAGCAGAAAAATTGTACATGTTAATGGGATAATTTTTCAATACATGTTTACATTGTTTAAAATTTATATTAAACAGGTCCAAATCTTGAAACATGTATCATTTCTTTATAATGAAAACTTTCAAAGTACTTTTTTAGCTCATTGAAATGTACAGCACATTTTTGTTATCTACAGTCACCCTACTGTCCACCAGAACTTCTTTGATCCTAACTGTAACTTAGTGCCTCTCAATGGACCTTTCCCTACCTACTTTCCCATCATCCTACTCTCAGCAACCATCTATCCTCTTTCAGTTCAGATTCTAAGACCCTACTTTTACCCCTATAGTCACTGTAATGTCATTTATCACAATACCACAATTCTAATTGCTATGGTTCTGTTTCCCACTTTTGATTATGAATGGGGAAAAGTGTATTTCTCAAGGCTGGATTTGTAATTTGAAATAAATTTCTTTCTAAGGACTGCTAATTTGCATAATGCTATTAAAATACCCCAATCAGATAATTATCACATTAACTAAAACACCTAATTGTTTTATTTTTGGAATTTAGTAACCACTTTTACATTGTTTCAAGTGAGAAATTCTATCATTTTAATTTTTAAGGTATAACATAGGGAAATTAAGCTTTTTAAAAATTCAACAAATATTACCTTAGTCCACTTAATGTTTGTTTCTTTGTCTTTGTTTTTGTGTATGTGTGGGGGGGGTACTGGGAATCGAACTCAGGCCCTTGTGCTTTCCAAGGTGGGCATAGTAGTACTTCAGCTAAAATCCTAGCTCCATTTTATGTTGCTGAAACAGAGTAACTGAGATTAGGTGATCTAAAAAGGAAATTTATTTCTCACAATTCTGGGAGCTGGGAAGTTCAATGGGAATTTAGTTTCCTACAAAATAACTTCTGGAAACACACTGATAACACAGCATAGCTCTAGGATAATATAGATTTGCATGTCGCCCCTAAATTGAGGGGAAAAAGCCATCCTAATAAAACAGAAAACTTTTCAAGTCGTAAAAGACTAAAAAAACAACTTTCATTACTAAGGCCTGAGACAAAGGTGTCTCGAGACATCTCTGAAGACACCTCTGCAGAAGCGCACACTCTACTGCAAGACAGTGGTAATCAGTTAAGCTACCCAATTCTCTCAGAGCCTCAGCGTGGACGGGTTTACTTGAACTGTTCCATGACAAGATGGAAAAGCTGAGAAAAGGGTTCCTAGCACCTACAGGTAGGTTTTGGTTTGAAGAAAGACTGTGAAGACACATCAGCATTGTGCAATCCTGAGAGGGTGGCAGGACTGAGGACAGTGAAGCAACAAATAAGTACCGCAAAGGAAGTGGGTTTGTAAAGGATAGTGGTAGGAAAGAACAAATAGGAAAATGGACACAGAGACATTTGTGTACTTCTCTAAAGCCACCACTATCTTTGTAACCTTTGCTAAAGCAATGCTGGCATGCTCCTTCCTGCTTTCTAAGTATGCATCTCACCACAATCTTGTTCTTTTTATTTTTTACAATGAAATAGGTCAGATGGACAAAGGGTAAATGACTAAGCTGAAACAAATTTCCCTAAATTTAGCTAGAAGAGGTTTCATTAGAAGTCAAAAGCTATGAGCCAGCACAAATAAGAGGAGAACAGTAGGGGAGAGCAGAAATATGAGAACAAAGAATAAAGGGCGTAGCACTGTAACTCTGTTACAGGTGACACCTATGAGGAAGTCCACAGGAATTCTGTGTGTTAACACTCTACCCCTTGAAGGCCCAGGCACAGATGTACACATTTCGTTCAGTTCTAAATTATAAGAACAAGGATAAAAAAGGGCCTGGTTAGATGCGAACACTGAGTAAAAGGCTGTCGCTACAGATCTAGATTCCAAAACCACCAACTTGGATGGTTTCTCGCGCATCCTATTCTAGTAAGACAGATGAAATCAGGTCATAAGTCAGCTGCACTAGTGATCCTTAAGGGAAAGATAGGAATAAGTACTGTGCACTCAGAGGAAAATAGACGGCAAAGCCAGTGTCACTTGTCCGACCTCAGTGGGACGGCACAGCAGGTCACTGGTGAAGCTGGACTACGCATTGTGCAATCCTGGCTCTGTTCCCCAGCCTTCCCCTCCCCATCCCCCTCCCCCTCCCCCTGCTGAAAAAACCCTCCCCCCATCTCTCTGTCCTGAAGGGCAGCCCCACTTCACCTCCTCCACTGCAGGCATGCTCAGTGCCTCTCCCTTCGTTATTCGTCCATACTCTACGTCAGGTACGTGAAGATTACAAACATAAAGATGATCAAGAAATAGTCTCTGCCCCAGAGGATCCCCAAGTCTGATATGGGAGACAGGCATAAAACAATAATACTACAATTCAGTAAATACTATAAAGTAGACCTATGTATAGGCGGTGCTGCGTAAGGTTTCAAAGCAGTAACAGGTATTCTTTGAGGACTACGGGCTTGTCAAGCTAAGAAACAGAAGCAGAAATTCAAGGAGAAGGGAAAGGTTTATGCGAACATGTGATAATACAAAAGAAGAAGTGATCCTCAAGACATAGCGAGTATCTGTGACTGGAAACAGCATGAAGAGTTTCAGAGGATGCAGACCAGGAGACTGGGTGGCTTAACAAAGGGTGGATATAAAATACTAAGAGCTTCTTATGAGACTTCATTTCATAGGAAAGGGAGTCATTAAGGTTTTCAGGAAAGGGAACAGCAAACAGATTTTATTATAGAAAAAGGTGACAAGATTACACATAGAAAATGATTAATTCTATGATTCTGACTAAAAGACAGTGGACCTACAATTCTTCCTAAGAAATTATGGTATCCTGTGCTTTAATTTTATGACTATAATTTGGAAACTGTTATGTTTCCCTGAACGTTTCAAATGGACATCTAAAATAGTCAACTGATAATTAATTTTTAAAACAGTATCACTCTGCAAGATTTCCTTCTCTTTAAAATGTATTTTTCTTCTACCCTATACAGAATATTGTTCCTAAAATACTTTTAAAATGCTTGTTAATTGAGATGCATGTGAATGGCCCTATGGAATTCTAGATATAGCTCTTGTGCTTTCTGAATATATTTCTATCCTATCAGTTTTATTATGGAGTCTGACAAGAGAGATATAAGGTCAACCAGGTAAGTGCTTGCACAAATATATTTAAAACACACAGCACTTCTTTCCTTTTGGCTCCAGATCACAGGGATATGTCTCCTTATCTTAGGCAAATCGGTACTTGGGTGCCATACTGATTCCATTACTTTTATTTCTTACTTCTGATAGTAGTCCAGGGTGGAAGCTGGAGTCCCTAAAACCATTTAGCAGGTCATAGAGGATTGTCCTGGAATTCTACCAATACTCTTTCTGACTTTTATAGGATCGTTTAAGTGAAAGGATCCTAATGAAATATTTGTGATTACTCATGGAATATGACTTGTAGGATACAGGTCACTAAATATTTTGACAGTTTCTATAAGGTAAACAAGAAGACACATAAAAACATATATTTATCAAGGACCTGTTATAACTGCAAAACTTATTAGTCGTCACTACATTTTTATTCAGAAAACTAAATAAGCGATAGTATGTTAGTCTTCTTAAGAGTTCCTTCTCAGCCTGGTTAGAACACAGTGCTAATCAGCTGTTGAAATCTAAACTGATTATTTCTGAAGTGTCAACAGATGCACAAGCTCCTTGGCTGAAACGGGAACATGTTCTACTTCGTGGCAAGAGGCTGAGGGCCTACACATGAGGGTTGCATAAAAGGTCATGGGAAAACATTACATGTAATTTTATAAAAATATCCCAAGAAGAATGACTTGGAAGGACAAGAAAACAGAAAGTGGGGAGAGGCAGGTAGATAAAAAGAAAAGAAAAGAGACAAAATTAAAGACGGTCTGCACGCAGCAGTAAAATTCCATGGATCTTCGTATTTTTCTTTTCCTACAAAGTCATAACCCCCACACCAAACCTTAAAGATACAGTTGAGTTGTATTCCTGTACAGTCTACTACAAAGCAGAGAACACTAAGCCCCAAGTTCCAGAGGCAATCACTCCCTTCTGTCCCTCTCAGCCCCTTTCCACTCCCGCACACAACACTCCATGACAGTCCTCAGTAGACTTGGCAGGATCATTAGGGTCAGAGTCGCAATCTCGCCCCTGGAGGATTCTGATTCCTTAGACTAGGATGAGGCGTGGGGCCTTTATTGTTACCAACCTCCCAGATGGTTCTAGTGATCCAGGCTCTATCACATAAGTACTTTTAAAATAGCTTACTTTTAAGGACGGTTCTTTTCCGCGCGTCACAACGGCTTCATGATGGAAAACCTTGGGGTAGTAAATGACCTTGTTAATGCTCTCTTAGCCGATCTGCAGTGGCATAATTAAATGGGCTAACATACCTCTAAAACTTAACAGCCAGCCATTCCTCCACCAGTGAATCTCCTAAGGAGATAATTCACTCAGCTACAGCACAGATATGCCTGACAATTGGCCTGGCGAACCAAGAGCAACGTCAACCCTGCACACGGCTGGGTCTTGCCACTGGTGACCAGAAACCCCATTTGCTGTCTCTGCAGCTAAGGCCAGCTCCTCCCCAAATGTTCACAGAAACAAAGCCGGCTAATTTCCCTGTTAAATGTGAGTGAGTCACCATCCTAACGATTTAGATTGCTAAGGTGCACATATTAAAATATATGCTTCCCGGCACAGTTCCATATCTCATTACAATAGTTAATCCAATAAAGGTTCAGTAAAACTGCCATGCAGGGAAGGGAGAGATACAAAGTCAGGAGCCAATTCGGATACTGCTAATAACCTCAGGGGCGCAAATGTGGATGCCTGCGACCACTTTTAGAGGCTCCATACTATGTCTTTCACCTAGAAATCTTTCGTAAGAAATGTCAGCTGGAAAACTGTGCTAAATTTCCACATCCTAAGCTAAATGAAGCCTTGAAAGATGATTCCCTTTCCTTTAAATGAGCTTTGCAACATCTCTCTCTCTCTCTCTCTCTCTCATTGTTAAGTCCCATTTCTAAACTTCAAAGTGCAGTTTTAAAGTAACATAATAACTGCTCAAATTTTTATGCGCAAGTCAAACTTCGTGTCGCATTTGAAATAGAAACACAATGGATGTTTGCTTTCAAAGAAGGCACACTGTCCAGGCCAAATATCATTGAAATTTAATTTAATCTTAATTGCCAAATAAAGAATTAAAAGTTTTTAAAGGTAATAATGCTGAAGAGCAACATCAGTAAGATGTAAGTTATAGAAAACAAATTCAGGACTTTTATGTATTTCTCTTGTTTATCATAATGACATGGTTTACTTGCAGCTGTTGGAACAAAGAGGGAAAGCACTGAACATGTGCACTAAAAAATGACACCTGTATTATTTCTCCGAAGAAGGTACGACAGTCTTCCCAACTCAAGAACCAGTATAAAGCCTTCCAAAACCCTGCATGCAAAGCAAGTCCACAAACACTAAAACCGAACAAAGCATTTCTCCTGAGATATTCATTTGGGGTCATCATAAAAATGCAGTGGCGTTCCAGAGAGGCAGGTGAGGGCACAAGATAAGAAAGAACTCGCAAAGAACTCCAGCTGATCTAAGAACAACAATGCCAAAGCGGGGCCTCCTTCCTCCAGCGCTCCAGCCACACAGGCAAAAACCCCAGAGACCACCTGCCACACACTGCCAGCTGCCCAAGACATTCCTGTGCCGTTTAGGAAGTTGTTCGAAATGACCTTTGGGGTTACTTCCAGTTTGACTCAAAGGTTACTTCCAGTTGTGGGATGAACAGCAACAGGACACACCCCACCTCAGCACACCCTGCTTTCCCACATGGAGTTTTATCTCAGAAAAGAACTTAAAGCCCCGACATTTCTAAATGTAATTTTGCAAGCAAAGTAGGCAGATAGATCAGTCAGCTAGCTATTTCCTCAAACTGCCAGTCTGGGTAAAGTGAGGGGGGTATGGGTTTTTCCTATATCAGGATTCTCTCTCTTTAGGTCCAAGAAGGAATCCAGGTCCTTGATGACCCCTTGATGGCACATTCTTTCACGGTCTATCAACAGTCTAGTTCTTGGGACAGACTGGAAGCTAAAAAAGCCCACAATAGACTTGAAAACATAATTGCTTGTGTAAAAACATGTCATGCCATGAACCTTTTCTGCTCTCAACCATACTTCAGTTTTTCATGTGACGAAGGCTCAGGGCAAGCCCAAACCTGATAGTTTCTTGAACAAGTGTACCAGGGGCTGAAGGGATATCAGACTCCATCTTTTCTCGGTAGTAGGCTTAGCGTGAGTTTCTAGGCAATTGCATTTACTTAACAATCACCAAACTGAGAGAACTATAGAAGTCTTGAAATAGGAAAGATAAATTCATTATTCCTTTACACTTACACAAGGTATCAGTCCTCTTATAGCTCACCTAGTAGCATAAAAGCTAACTGATCAAATTTTAAGTGAAGGCTTATTTTTCTTCTTGAATTCTTTGCTAGCTTCTTCAATTACTCAGATACATGCACATTTCTCCTAAAAAGAATTGTTGTGAGGACAGACTGATTTCTGTTTGCAGTAAACAGACATACAAAATGATGTAAGTACCCAGAACCATAAAAGACCAAAAACACCTAGATTCTGATTTTCCCTATCAGATTAAACAAAGTTGATAAAATGTATTGTTCGATAGAGTCTCACCTACTACTGGTCAAAGTAAAAATTGATAAACTCTTCTAGGGACAATTTGGTCACTTAACCAAAATGGTCACCTGATGCAATAAATATATAGCTAAGCAATGTTATGCTAAAGATATATGCGAGGATAAATAAAAAGTCAAGGACATTTATCATAACATGGTTTATGTAAAAGCAAAAGCCAAAGGACAACCTAAACATTTACCCGTGAAGGATTATTTAAGAGCGAAGGCACACACGCTTAAATCTCACATGGTTTCTCTTATAAGAGAAACCCAAACTATTAAAAATTAAAAAGCAGATAAACAGGAAACAGAAAGGAGACAAGAGATAAGGAGAGAGAAGTGAGGGAGAAGAGGACACAAAAAATATGAACATGTTTAGGTACACATACCAACTCCCCATGATCAATGTAGTCAGTAACATGTTGCAAACATGCACTAATAAAATCTTCTTGAAGATTTACTGATTGTTAACTCAATTAATACTCACCGAAGAACAAAGTGTAGATATGATTTTTAAAAACCCTAAGTGAAAAATCAAGGGACAGGTCAATATGCACAGTGAAATCCTACAAGCTTTTATAATACTAAAAAATTATGCAAGGATAAGTAAGGAATTGGGAAAACTACAGAGAGCTTTGACTTTTCATTATGTGTCTTTCTTCCTGTTATAACTTTATCCTATGTTCCTATATTACTCTCATTGAGAACCTCTATTTACACTTCTCTTTAGCCCCAGACTATGCAGAATTTTGTAATGTCAGCCACACCCCCTGTGGGACGAAGCTTACCACCCACACACCATCACCCCCAGCACGTAACACCGGAGTTCCAGCTCAGAACTTAGGTAATGGGAAGTTTCAGAGTGGACATTTTCTCCACCACTTTTCCCTTTTCTTCGCATTCTTGTATTACTCATGTTGACATCCACCTCTCTCTCCTGTCTTTCACCTCCCCCATCAAAGACAAGCTTCTTTCAAGATACAAATGAAAAAAAAGTTACATTTGCTTTTTATGAATGAAAAGGAAGACTCTTCCACTTTTCTGACCATATAGACTTGGGAATAAATTACTTCTAATTACAGAAAGACATTAAGTATGCTAATAAATAATTTTTCCAACATTAAACTAAAAAACCAAGAGCAAGGTGGACAAAAATGTTTAAAATGGGCCTAAACAAATTTACTAAAGGTTAGGAAAATATGGAACCTTTCAGAGGGTGAGGCACATTGGTCAAGGAAGCACAGGCAAAGACCAATGGAAGCAAAAATACTAAGAATTCTTTTATTTCTAATACTGTCAACTATAATTTCAAATACACACATAAAACAAACATTGGTTTCAGTTTCTAGTACACATCTTATAACAGTGAATAGGAACTACACATCAGAATGGAGTGATTATTGATTTCTTAATGGATTACTGCTGCACAAATTTACACTCACCAAAAAAACCATCAATCTTTGGGTAATAATTATAAGCCCATCACAGTATATGCATCATTCTGACTGAATTGAAACTTACTGCTATGTGCCGGGAAATGACCAATTTTCTATTACTCCAGCTCCAACCACATTCAGAATGGTGAGTAGCGACTGACATCAAATGCTATTATAGGACATGGTTTGTAATAGCCACAGCATATACCATCTGTAAATTGCTATTAGAAAGGTAAACAGTCAGGCCCTAGTGGACTTTTTCTTATTATTCATTAGCTAGGGAAACTGTAAAGAAAATGGGCACAAAACAGTTACAGTTATCAGAGACCTTTCACTACTCACAGGTTGAGGAAAGAGGGCCAACAGTACATTAGCTGAAGTCACATTGTACTAACAACATGTTCTATTTTCACCCCAAATTTGCATCTGACGGCTTGCAAAGACCAAGCTACAGAGCTAGGTCTCTTTCTAAACTCTAAGAATGTTCTCAGTAAACAAAAATTTTACTAAATACTCAGGGGAACACCATCACAATTAAAGTACTATTTTCCAAAAACAAAACTCCCTTATGTCAGTTCCACAAAGTGTCCTTAATCACAGGATAATGACATGAAATAGTATTAATCAATTAAGTTTTTAATACTTGCATTTTCCAGCTGTTCAGTTTAGATAACACCACTTCCTTCCGGATAGTTAATTCCATTCAAGACACCTTATTTGATCTATATTACCCATGCTCATAAAATAAAGAGAGTTAATCCAACTCAAGAAAAGGTAATTTGGAATCAATAGCATATTTGTTTCCATTTTCTCTTTATGTCCTCATCTCTCACCGAAAGTTTGAGTCAGATATATCAATAGTCTTTCCCAAAGAATTATAGAATTTTTCCACTAATTAACTAACTTATAAAGTATGTATTTCCAGAATATCCTAGGAAGTAATGAAATAAGATTTGATTATTTTTATGAGGCATAACAATGAGACTATTAAATTACCATGATAATCAACTGTGATAATTAGAATACTATTAAGTATAATATAAAATCAAACAGAAAATCTAAATAAAGTTACCATTATAAAATAAATACAACAGACTCATGAAACACTACCAGAGATTTATGAGACAGTAAAATTTGAAGATGGCAAACTTGGAAGGAGCTTATTTACCTAAAGTTCTCAGGCAAAGGCTATCCACGGAGGCAACAGGTGAGTGGAGATAAAAAATGACTTTTCCATGCAAAGTTATAAAGAAAGGGTGTTGGAAACAGAAAGAACTGGAAGTGCTGGAATGAACTTGCCATGGAGAGGAAACAAGAAAGAGTTGAGGAGGAAAATGTCAGAGATAGAAGCAGGAGCCACATCCCCTTAGGACCGTACAAACTTTGTAAAGAAATGTTATTCTAGTTTCAATGGAGAGCTTTTGTGCTTAAAGCAAGGGGTCACTGTGGTCCGATTTAGGTTTCCTAAAGTCTAGGCCTGTTGACTGTGCATTGTGAAGCACAGGGCAGCAAGAAAAAGAAAGGGAGACCAGGTAGAAATGTACACTACTAGAAAATGATTGCAGACTTTAGTTACAGGAATGGGCATAGTTAAGACTGTAAATTCAGGCTGTGTTTTAGACACGTCAACAGTCTCTGACAGACTACTACCAAGTTTGAGGAAAGGAATGGTACTGTACAGAGTTTAACATCATCAAGCATCAGTGGTATCTAATGAAGTCAACTGTGAAATGATGCAGAGGACTTGCAGGTATGGATATAAGAGCTGTCAAAAGATGAAGGTGAGGACCTGAGGTTTTCTAGGCCTGGCATGATTGGCATCCATTGATTACAACATGTATAATGAAGCCGTTCCTTTCAGTCTTTCCCTTAGCTAGGAGCAATAGATCTCATTTTTTTATATCAAAAATTTCCAGTTTCCCAGTGTTAACTAACTGGATCATTTCCTTTACTTCAACAGCAATCCAGAAAATCAATACACCTAACAAAACAAGAAATTTTTAAATACTAATCACCAAGTTCACAGGGGCTCATAAACAGCAAAGAAGTAAAAGTACCAAAATGAAAGGCATGAGAACAATTAAGTGACAGATATTTGTTGTAAATTGACAAACATATAAATAAGCATCAGACACCAGAGCTGTGACCATACAGACACAAGGTCCTAAAAAGAGATTAACATCCAAAATTTCCACAGACTCACACTTAAAGCCTCTGAAGGAGCACTGAAGTTTCCCATCATCCTTACATACTTCACCCAAGTATGTAAAAATACAGTTTAGTCGTGATTCAAGAGAAATCCTGCCAGCAGCCAAGAGTATTGTACAGTGATTCAAATCCAAGCACTCATACAATAAAGAAAAGAAGTCAAAAAGAACTGCAAATTGATTACCAGAGTTCTTTTCAGCATAAAATGCATATAGCACAATGCTGGGCGTGGTGACTCACGCCCACCAGCCATCAATACCACATACCACAGTGCGGGGCATGGTGGCTCACGACTGTAATCCCAGCACTCGGGAGGCAGAGGCAGGAAGATTGCTGAGTTCAAGGCTTGCCTGGGCTACATAGTGAGCTCAGGGCCAGCCTGAAGTACAAAGTGAGACCCTGTCTCAAAAAAAAAAAAAATGCATATAGCTATTGTCATTAAATTGCTACTCCAGATAACAGGTCTTGCACCTTCCATTCAGTGAGGGTTAAACCCATAGTTTTCCAATATAATATTTCCAGTTAAACACTCGGGACTGAACTCATAAAACTTTTCTTCATGAGCTTTCATATTACGCGGTTCTGTTGTAAGCAAAAAGAAAAAAAAGAGAAGAAGGCAGAGAATCAGTGGAAAGATTACTTAAGAAGATGACTTGTTATAATACAGTGAGAGGACTTGTTATTCTCCAAGCTATTAAATTCACTGCTTTATTTCTTGCAGCTACAAGGATGATTATAAATAAATATTTTCAAAACTAGATAACTGCTCATCTAAAACAATGACTAGACATTGAAAAATTTAAATGGTACTTCAAGAGAGGAATGAAGGGCCTGGAGATTTAGCTTAGTGGTTCCAGCGCCTGCCTCGCAAGCGCAAGGTCCTGAGTTCAATCCCCAGTAACCACATACAATGTTGGGCGTGGTGACTCACGCCCACCAGCAATCAATACCACATACTACAGTGCCGGGCGTGGTGTCTCATGCCTGTAATCCCAGCACTTGGGAGGCAGAGGCAGGAGGATTCCTGAGTTCGAGGTTTGCCTGGGCTACATAGTGAGCTCAGGGACAGCCTGAACTATAAAG
>PVIC010001985.1:0-83027 GCA_004025085.1 Thryonomys swinderianus | reverse complement strand
CATGTGATAGAAGAAAGGCAAAATCTTTCAAATCTAAAACAAGAAAAGCAAATTAAACTAAAAGCAAAGACAAAATAAAAAGGAGAATGGAAATCAAAGAAATTGAAAGCAATACAGAAGACAAGCAGATTCAAAAGCAGTCTATTTGAGCATATAAATAAAATATATCGCCAGGCCTGGTGGCTCACGCCTGTAGTCCCAGCACTCGGGAGGCAGAGGCAGGAGGATTGCTGAGTTCAAGGCTTGCCTGGGCTACATAGTGAGCTCAGAGCCAGCCTAAACTACAAAGCAAGACCCTGTCTCAAAAAAAATAAAAATAAAAAAATAAAAACAAAATATATCAACCTCTACCCAATCTAATCAAACAAAAAACCCCTATAATACATAGATAACCAACATCAGTCATAAAATGGGTCATCACTATTTATTTCTCATAAGAAGGCTAATAAGGGATCCATAGCATATATTTTTCTGTGGGCTGGCATAATTACAAAGGGATGCCATCACTTTGGAAAATAGTTGGGCAGCTTCCTACTCAGTCAAACATGTATTCAGCATATGACACCCCAACGTCACAGCACTTTGAGATGTCTACCACAAGTAAATGAAATGTTATCCCTACAGTTCTTCTATATAAAGCCTTCCTTGCTGTAGCAGGTAGAGTCTGGGTGGTAGTGGACCACTGAGGGGGCTGTGGCAGGTACCCTTCCCTCCCTGGCACCTCCCTTCTCTCTCTGCTTGCTGGACACTACACACGAGCAGCTTTCTCCATCTTTGTCAAGAACTGGACACAAGATATATGCTTCATAATTCCATTTGTATGATATTCTGGACAATGCAAAATTACAGGAAAAGAATGCATTGGTCGTTTCCAGGAGTTGCAGGGAAGGCACCAGACTTTTTACCACATAGTCATCAGAGAAAGCTGGTGCTGATATATTGTTTTCCATCTTGATTTGTTGCTGATTACTTAACTGCAGATATTTTTGAAAATTCCAGGAAATATACATCAAAAAGAGTGAAATTTCATGTATGTAAATCTGAAAAGGTCAATTAAAGAAAACAAAAAGATTCCGTTCTGCTCCTTAACCCAAAATCTCACCAGAATCTACAACGTCAATAGATACACAAAGAAAGCAAACACCCAGAACTTCCAACAGGTAAACAAATTAATCACATGCATTTTAACATACTTAAAATAAAAACAACTATCGAGTTTAAGACATTTAATAGCGTCTTTCTAAAACATTTTAACTGAATTGGACTCTAGTATTTTTTTTTTTTGTCTAAGTACAAAAAAAAAAATGTACACTTGAGAATCAGGAAATGATGGCTTAAAAGCAGCTGGTAAGTCAATAAGTCTTTGCTCCCCACCCAGTACTTTATTTGGTATCTGTCAACCACATCTGACATACCCTGCCAAATTCTTTTCTCTAGACCTTACATAAATCATTCAGAGAAGACAATTTAGATAATAAGAGCTCTTGAAATTATATTGTAAGAAGGACAGTTGAGGAAATTGGTTACATGTAATCTGCAGAAGAGAGCATTTTAGGTAAGAAGTCACTAGAGCAGTTTTTATGGGGAGGAAAAGCTCTCTTATAAAGGAGTTAGACTTGCCTTGCACATCAGTAAAAGTCCTGTTACTGAAAGAATCCAAGTAGAATGTCTGTTGAGTGTGCAAGATCTTATAAAAAGGATAGATCGGACTTTATGATTATTGAAATTACTTCAAATTCTTCTCAATCTTGGATTTGCACTTAAATGCTATTGATGTGAACATTCTTGCGAAATAATGAGCTCTTTTTACACAGAAAATATTGAAGAAGTGGTTCAGAAATTACCCTCAGATGAGAGGTTGGCTGCCCCTGAATTTCCAGATTTGTTATTGACGTAGACCTTTGTGGGTCTCACCTGAAATATTTGTAGAAAGAGAGCTCTTCTGAGGGTAACAATGTTGGTCGATATATTTTAACTCATCTATGCTACAGATGCTATGAAACAATACTAAATGACTGTATGTTTCCCCAAATTACCAACTTCTCATTTGGGGTATGAGAATATTTGATTTTTCTTTATGCTGTTCTGAATGTTATCATTTTCCTAATTTCTTTCTCAGTGAGCTCATTATTGGTGTATAGGAACACTATTGATTTTTGTGTGTTGATGTTTTATCCTAGGACATTGCTGACTTTGGTTATTCTGAGTCTTTGGTGGAACTTTTTGGGTCTTCTATGTAAAGGTTATTTCCTCTGCAAATGATAATTTGAATTCTTCCTTTCCTGTATGTATCCTTTTTATTCCTTTCTCTTGCCTGATTGCTTTGTCTATGCTCAGTACTATGTTGAACAGAAGTGGTGATATTGGATACTTTTGTCTTCTTCCCAATTTTTGATAAAAAGCTTTCAGTTTTTCCTCTTTTAATATGATCTTGATAGTAGGATGGTCATAAATGACTTATCAGTTTGAATAGGGTCCTTGTATACCTTTTTACTTCAGTTTTTTTTTAATAAAAATGGATGTCAAGTTGCTTCAAAAGATTGTGTTTATTGAGATGATCGTGTGATTTTTGTCCTTGCTTCTTTTATGTGGTGTATTACATTTACTGATTTGGATATGTTCAGACACCCTTGAATCACTGCCATGAAGTCTACTTGGTATGATGTATGATTTTTTTCCTGATTTCTTGCATTCTCTTTGCCAGTGTCTCAATGAAGAGTTCTGTAACTATACTCGTTAGAGGGAAAGCCTGAAGTTCCTCTTCGGTTTCATCTTTGCCTAGTTTCAGATTCATGGCAATACTTGCTTTTGAGGATCAATTTATGAGTCTTCTTTCTCTTTTATTTTCATCAAAAATCTGAGAAATTCAACAGGACTTGGAATTTTCTTAGCTTGTTACATTTTTATTAACTGTTTCAATTTCATTACCTGTTAATGAATTATTCAGGCTTATTGTGGCTCAGGTTCAGTTTGGTTACTCACATATATCTTCTGAATTCTCCAACTTACTGATATATAAGTTTGCAAAATAGCTGGTACTAATGATCTTCTGTATTCCATCAGTGTTGGTTGTAATTTCACATTTTTCACTAAATTTGGATCTTTTCTATCCTTTTGTGGTAAGATTTTCTACAGGTTTGACTATTTTCTTCATTCTTTCAAAGAACTAGCTCTTCAATTCATTAATTCTTTGTATTGCATTCTTAATCTCCATTTCTTTGATTTCCACTCTGATGATTATAATTTCCTCCCTATGGTTGACTTGCTGTAGCAGGTGGGGTCTGGGGGGCAGTGGACAACTGAGGGCGCCGTGGCAGGTACCCTGCCCTCTCTGGCACCTCCCTTCTCTCTCTGCCTGCTGGCCACAATGACATGAGCACTCTCTTTTGTGACATACCCTTCCACCATGCCATGTCTGCCACAGACTCATGCAAATGTGGACTTAATCTTCTAACAATTGCCAGCTTAAATAGACTCCTCTTATCTTTTAAAATTATAACAAGTAGGTATCTTGTCCTAGTGTTGTACAAAATGAGTAAGACACATGCAACTTTTTCAAATGTCCTGCTTTCCTACAAAGCTGCTTTCATCTCTGTTGGTGCCTTGGATGCAGCAGCCTGCAGCGGCCTGTCTCTCTTTCTCCCCCATCATGAATGATGGTCTTGGCTGCCGGTCTTCCTTCACATCCCAGGACCTGCTGTCACCTTGAATTAATTTAGCCTGTGTGCAGGAGTATATCCAACAGCCTGGCTCTCAAGTCCCTACCACTTCTCCAGACTTCTTTCTCCCACCTCCTTCACTCTCTAGATGGGTCTTTCCCTTCAGGAAGGTATCACCAGTGCACTAATTCAGCCATTTCTCTAATCGTCACCCACTCTCCTGCACATTTCAGAAATAGCTATATTTCAGCTGCTCTCTGATACCAATGGACCCTGAGTTCCTTTTGCCTTTATATCTTCCCTCTCCTTTTCTGACTTTGTCCTAAACACTTACCCTGCGTTGCACGGGCAATGCCCGCAACCTCAGGACCTGTCAGCCACTGTATTGATGGGACCCCATGTCAACCAGCAGTGTATAACTAGTACACAATAGTACACAGCTCTTCAGGATTACCTACTAATTACTCACTATCAATTTCTGCATACCTGCTCTGCTCAGTTCGACCCATTGTTTATCTCATTGCCAAACAACCCTATCTATATCTTCATTCAGCTTATTACTGTTTTGCTGCAATAGAGCAAACACGTACCCCCTACATCCAGGCCCAAACTCTTCCAACAGTCACTGTCACATTATACTTAGGACATCTTGATGATTCAAAAATATCCTAAACTTGATCTCAGAACCATCACCAGAGGCCTGATTTTCCTCCATGTTTCCTCTCAAGAATGGGTCCACCTTCCACGTAGCTGCATAAGCCAGGAATTTAGGGTTCAGCCCTGTTACATTTTTCTTTCTATTTTTAAGATAGAGTCCCAATATGTAGTTCAAGGTGTCCTTGAACTTACTACGTAGCCTAGGTTGGGTTGGAACTCCTGTCTATCCTCTTGCCTCAACACCTGAGTTCTGAGTTGGCAGGCATGTGCACCACCCCTGGATAATTGTCACCTCTTTCATTCCCTCTTCTCTTCACATTCTGTCTGCTTTACATGTCTCTCCAGTCTGCATCCTTCTTTCCACTGCTACCTTTGTTGTTCTAAAAAACCATCACTTTTTACCTGGATCAATCGATAGCATCCAATGATTATAATAATCCTTCAGTCTGTCCTGAACAATGGAACCACAGTCCTTCAGTTAGCCATGAACAATGGAACCACAATCACGGTGGGTCCTCTCATTTTCTCTTGAGACATTCTCTGTTGTGGCCATCCTAATAGCAAGCTCCACACACTGCTTCCTCTGCCTAGAACATTCTGCTCTTTCATCTTTACCTGCCCTGGCCAGTTTAAATCTGTCCACAATAACCCAAAAACAGCAAGCCAATGAATAACTGTGATATTCATATATGTATGTCATTTGCTCAGGTCATCTACAAAATTAGAATCCATATGGTTGTTTAGTTGTTGTTAACACAATATCTGTCATAATAGCGGAATTTAGTTACTCTGTTATGATGAAGGATTTCCTGGCTCCTTTCCAGAGAATGAGAATTCAGAAGCATTTCACCTTCTCTGTAGTATTCTGACCCCAAGGGAAAATCTCTGACCTCGTGCCTGTGTCCTCCTCGCATATGGCACAGCTCTCATCACATGGAGTTTTAGTTACTGGTCACTCCCTTTCCTGACCAGCCAGTGAGTCAACTCCTTAGGTATGAAGCTTGTCTTATCAGTTTGTGGATCTACGGACACCAAAAAGCCTTTAATTCCTTAGCCAAGTTAGCAGGGTGACCTCAGCACTGGGACAGTCTGGACTAATACTGCAGGAGCCTGAGGTGACATTGATGGAGAAGAGTGAACAAGGCTGAGACTCACACAACAGAGCCGGAGGCGGCCCTTAGGGAGAGGTCAGCCCACTTGCACCCAACCGGGATGAGAGTACTGACACCCCAGTTTACTACCCACACTTAGTAATCACTTGGTTCCAAATGTACTGCTATTGTAGGCAGCTAAGTTAGATAGAAATTAATATACAGGGAGGTACTGGGCTTTCAAGGAATTCAGCACAAAAATGAACACATCAGAATTATGGCTGGAGGTGTATCTGAAGAAGGCCAATCCGCATAGTGAAAACGGAGTGGCCAGGCCTAGGTGACTCTCCGAGGGATAAGTAGTAACTCAGAATTATACTCTCAATAGCACCAGTCAGTGGAGCAGGCCCAGAGGGACGTCTCTGCCCAAGTGGGTGACCAGAGTGGACCCCATCCTTTCCCACAATGTCCCCGCTGTTTCCAGGCACCCTTGCTCGGTGACTTCTTCCCTCACCGGGTCAATACTGTGTTGACTAAGCAGCAAAACTTGGAGTGCTGCAGGTTGACTATAATTTAACCCACATTATATCCACTCTGTGACTTTGCTGTATGAACCGTTCCTGAAAAGGGGCCCCAATTGGTACCTCATCGGGATCCATCCCGGAAACCCAGCGGCCACCCTTCTCTCCGTGGGGCCAGCAACACTTCCAACCCCTTCCTTTGGGTTGCGATTTCGTTCCTCCACGTTGTGGGGCCATGACCTCCGCACGCTAGGCCTCTCGCAGTGGGGAGCCCATCTTTCCTTGCTTACACGTGTTCTGTTTTGGTTTCTCGTTCCATAGAAGACAACGCGTATTTCTCACAGGTAACACCAACACCACTCCGAATCTCTCCAAACAGCCTGAATCCTACCAACGGCCGGAAGAAATCCGTAAATCTGATCTGTGCAATTCTGTCTCGTCCCCGCTCTTTCTGGTCAACCAGTTCAGGAAAAGCTTCATCTAGACAAACTTCCCTCATTACTATGTTCCAAATAATATGGAAACGAAAACCACGGGGACTCCAAGGTGAACACAGAGGCTCCTTTGGGCTTTCCTCCCTTCATCTGGAAAATGAAGATCAAAATACCAGGCTTGTTGTGGGGGAACCAAAGAAGCCTTTCGGGGTGCTCCCGGGCACACTGAGGCCCGCTAGACTGATACAAAACCAGTGTTTCCCCAAGACCTTGGAAACGCCGCCTAGCCGCGGACACCAGGCCTGGACGGAGGCTCTGCGGAGGGCCCGAGGGCGCCTGGGCCCCCACCCGAGTCCCCCTCCCCGCCCCGGGGCCGCAGGATGTGTTAATTCTCGCCCAGCGCGTGTGCGCGGCCGCGCGGCCAACAATGGGCTCCGGCCTCCGCGCCCGGCCCCCGCCGGCGCCCCGTTTCCGGACTCCGGGCCACACACATCCCCCCTTTGTTCTCCCGGCCCGGCCGCGCGTGTCGCAGCCGCGGTCGCCCCACCAAGCCTTTCCGCCGGGGGCCGCGGGGTCGCGGGGAGGAAGCGGCGGGCGGCGGCGGGAGGCCCGGCCCGAGGAAGCGTCGCCGCCGCCCGCGGAGCAGCTGCGCGCAGCGATAAGGGCCGCCGGGGCCATTGTCCGCCGAGCGCGGCGCGCGTCCCGCCCGCACCTGGCCGCGCCAGCCCCTGCCGGGCCGCTCCGCTCCTTTGTCGGCGCTCGGGCCGCAGGACCTGCCGAGGAAAACGCCCGGCCAGAGTCTGTCCGAGAGTCAAGGGCACTTGCACTTACGAGCCTCCCTGCTCAAAAAAAAAAAAAAAAGATCCGAAGCAATAACTTTATTTGACTATATGTGCACAAATTACTGCGGTTTTCTATGGATATACATGGGGCAGACATCGGTATAATTTTTTTTTCGCTATTTACAGGATAATTACAGCATCTCAAAAAAACAAAAAAACAAAACAAAACAAAACCAACATTTCCTAAAAAATTGCAGGCCGTTGTGGTTGGAAACGAGACACTCACTGAAGGTTGTACGATGCAGTTTTGTCCTTGCACAGACTCAGGCCAGAGACAGGCCCTCGCTCTCCCCTCTCCCCTCTCCGGCCCCAGCCCCAGTCGGATCCCAGAGCCGGCTCTTCCCCCTCCCCCTGGAGGCACATCTCAGGCTAATTCTGCTCCGACTGTGCCTCTGCCTCTCTCCTACCCAACCGGCTGCGGGGTTTATCACCGGTGATTCGGCAGAGAATTGGGAAATAGCGTGGAAAAGAACATCCCATTCACTCATTCATAAATCTGCTACTGTGTGTATATAGGGCTATCGATCATAGCGTGTTTACTTCAAACGACCTGTCTTTGAGCACCTATAGAGCTCTAAATGAGCTTCACAGGACTACATTAGAGCCTGTTGAAAGGAAAAAAAAAAAAAAAAAACAAAGACAGGTCTCAGAGGAAAAATATGCTTCATCTATAGCACATCCGTCCCTGCTGCCAGCTCCGGACCGGTTCAGGGTCTTTGAAGTAGTTGGCTACTGTAAATTGTAGGTAATTGATAGCAAGTTACATGGGGTCTTGCCTAGGACAGAGCTAGTTGGCCACGTCACTAGCTCCCTGGAAGAAAACCCAGTTTTGTCTCCATTGTAATTCACCTCAACATTCTTTATGTATCTGTGTATATCCCACAAATATTTGTGCCCTGCTGACTTTTCTTCTACATTGGTTATAATGCCTGTCTGATTACTTGTAGCAGTATTCTAAAGAGTATAAGAGTAAAATAAGTTCTTTAAGAGGTCATTGTAATTCGTATCTGTATGCAAGACGTGGTTTTACCCATTTCTGAAGATTATCTTTCAACTGGTTTCCCAATGTGGAGTTGGGTAAATCAAAAGGAAGGCAGAAAGGAGAAGCAGGGAGAATTGTAACGTCTCTAGCTGACTGTCAGATACAGGGGACAAATTCATTAATATGTTCATCACGTAAAAGGGACTGTAACTGACGGCTTCTGTACAGTAGGGGGCTAATGCGAAGCAGTTGTTATATTTCAGAACTGTTTTCACTAACTACTGAGGCAGCGGAGGGAAGGAAGGAGAGGCCCAGAACACTGCTGCTCATACTCTGGATAGTATCACGTCTCCACTGTGGCCCAAGGTAGTTGGTTACCTGTTCTTCTGATCCTGGGTTTCATTTTTCCATGAAGTGATAACTACTAACATCTACCTCCCCACCTACTCGCTGGAGAAATAAGTGAATAATCTTTATGAATTATCCTGCTGCTATTTTACCTGCTGCCCAGAAAATGACGGTTTGCTTCTTATCCCTTACTGGCTGCTATTTGGGACAAAAGTATAGGAAATAGCAGATATTCAAACTGAAGACCCATCAGTATATACTGGAAATAGGATTTAGAGATGGGTTTAAGTACAACTTTCAGAGCTGCTCCTTGGGTCTGTGACCTTGAACTAGTGCAACTGTTTCTCTGAACTGCTACTTTGTAACTTGAGCAATGCGATTAAAACATGCACCCGAGGGAGTTATGGACGCAGCAAAAAATGAATGCCGACTTCAGCTGGAAGCAGTGGGCAACAGAAAGAAAACACTCCATAAGTGCCGCCTGTCAATAAGGCCTGTCAAAATAACTCAGTTCACTCTCTAATTATGACCACACTCCTGATTTGCAGTAGCGTATTTGTTGACAAGCAGAATGCTATGATTTCTCATTTTTTTAAAAAGAGACCACCATGAGTAAAAGTCCCTCCTATTAACTTAGAAGTATTCTCCTTGAAGTGGCTACTAGCTAAAGAAAGCAACCACGTATGCCCTGAATGTCCACATACCCCCCTGTTTCTACTACACAGAGGAAAAATATTTAGCTGTCGTCTGTAACTACTACCGTCCCTGGGGTGTAAGGACGTAGATGTTTCAGGAGAACAAGAGAGAAATCTACATGTTTGAGCGTTTTCATAAAGTAGCACATGATTACTTGGAGATGGGCTGATTTTCATCTGCAGTAAACAATTAAACATTCTACTCACAATATGAGATACACAAGTAAAATAAAGTTGGCCGCACTTGCTTCTTAAGCCTCTTCCTTTGTACCCTGCTCCAAAAACACCATGAATGAAGACCTAAGTGACGAGTCATGATGTGGACACAGACCCATTTTACAGACAGGTTAGTAAACTGACTGACTGTTGAAGTGTCCGGTTGTAGAAGAAAAGATGATCAACAGAACAATCCCAGTCTCGTTCTAAAATTAAAGTCATAAATAGAGAAGATTCAAACAGAACAGGAAAAGATAACGATCTCGAAATGACATAGGGCAACACCAAGAGGAGAAACCACACACCTGAGAGTGAGAACAAACCAGCGTGAGGAGGCATGAACAGTGAGTAAACGGAAGTGAGGCCCAAATGCTGAGTAAGCCAAGACAGCCGAAGGCCACAGGGACCCCCGCAAGGCTGGCCGGCTGTGCGCCTCCTTCCCTCTCTGGACTGTCAGCCTCGGAGGGCGGATGCCTCGGAGGGTCATTGTTGTCTGGTCCTCTAGGAAACCACAGAAATCCTAAGGATCAGCCCTGGGCTGAAGTGCTTAGAATGAGAGAGTCTCTTCTCTCTTTGTTCTTTAATTTTCCCTCTCTTCAACCCTCCATTCTTTCTCTTCTTCCGGCTCCTCCTCTTCTTCTTCCTCTTCCTCTTCCTCTTCCCCTTCTCCTCCTCCTCCTTCTCTTTCTCTTTCTTCTTCTTCTCCTTCTCCTTCTCTCTCTCTCTTTGCATATCTCCAGCCCTTCTTAAAAGTTCTGATGCAGAGTGCATGCACTAAATTGCCCACAGGACGCTTAAACTGGCGATCCTGCTGCCTCAGCTCCCAGATCTCTGAGATCCCAGGCGTGTACAACCACATCCTGCTTCTTTTTCGTTTTGTAAACAGAAGGGACACAGATCCCGAGCCCCTCAGGGAACAGAGAGCTGCAAGGCAGAAGGAGGCTGTTTCTTTGAATCACCATGACAGAAAAGCCACACCCTGACAGGACAGATCCTTCAGGCTGGTTCCTAAATGAACAGACATGTTATCATAGTAAGGCACCTTAATTCACATAAAAGGTGAACGTGGCCTAGATAGAGAGTAGAGACGCATGGTCATGTATGTGACTGTCAGCAAGGTGCTACTCCCTGTCCAGGCAGGCTGTGCAGACAGCGGAGTGTGCCTTTCAGAGAGACATCAGTGTGAGGGCCACCGGGAGTCTAGTCCACATGCAGCCCTAAAGCACACCCCACTTAGGGGCGATGACATAAGACATCCTCTCTGATGTCTATACCATATACAGAGAAAGAGACAAAGGCACCTACATCGGACATCTCCGTGCACTCACTCAGGACAGAGTATATCTCTTGTACACATTCCAAATTTTCATGTAAAACTTTCTTTGTGACGAATTCACGCATGCCTCTACACACACTGAGTTTTGCTATTTACTGAGCCCCTAACACTCCTACAAGGTAACACATAATACTCTGATCACCGTTGATAAAATATGGACCACCCGAGAAGCGGGGCAAGCCCACAGCAAAAGAGTGACCTCATCTTTCTGAGACAAGATGTCTTCCTGAGGCATGCTTGACTGAAGGTCAGTGCCTTATTCGCTGCAGGCCGCGGTGCCAGTGATTTCAGGCAGTCTTTGTGGCTGTTTCATGGCTTTGCAGTACTGAAGTAGGACGCAGGAGGTAAAGATAAGTAGAAAGGAGACAAGGAAAATCACAACATTAAATATCTGTACTTATACAAGAAACTACAGCTTCAGAACAAAAAGTTTCCGAGGTAATAGGCCTGTATTCCTTTGAGGAAACTCATTCTAAGATAAACAGTTTGCAAGGGTCTTAAAGATACAGTAAGCCTGTTGACCCATGTCTTTCATGTATAAATTGAAGTTGTGTTTTCCTCCCCACAGACCTCCAACCACAGAGAAGCAGCTCTACTAAGCAGGCATCAGAGCTTAAAACTTCAAACCAAGGCAAATGGTGTGTCCTCTAATCTGACCCACCAAATGCATAATCCGATGCCAGTAGGAGTAAATATCTTAGATCACCCACTTAAGGACACCCCCAAGACTACAAAAGTTCCCCAACACCAGATCCAGATTCACCTCTGAATGTGTACTTCTGTCCGTCTCATCAACATCGCTGTGCTCCTCATGCCCATGTCCTGAGACTTCTTTCCCTATGATGGAAGTCAGAGACCCTGCGACATAGCCAATGAGTGGGTGAACTGGGCTCCCCATTTCCTTTCTGTGGTCCCTTTCATTGCAGGATCACTGGAAAGGAGTCCTCTACAGAGCTCCCATGCATTATGCTTTCATGATTTAAAGAGGTTCCTTACTGTTTTAGGTTAACTGTGGACAAAAGGGGAGTATTTACTAATGGGAAAGTCTAGCTCAGTAGAGAAAATGTTCTCTTCAAGTGAAATAGGGGCCTCCAGGAAACAATGTGTCCAGAGGAGTTTGGGATTTCTCCTGTAGTTTAAAAATATACCCCAAACCTTTAAAAGTGGGGTGGGGAGACAAACAAAGAAAGGAGTAGAGGGAGAGAGGGAAGAAGAAATCAAGGGAGCACAAGGAAGCAAAGCCATATTTTCCCTTGACACGCGAGGCCACAGCATACAGAAACAGGGAGCCAGTGAGTGTCATTTCTGTCGAGGACACCAGGTGTGACAGTATAGTGACAAGCCTAACACAAAGCAATGAGCAAACTGGCCAGCTTGGAGCAGCCTCTGAAAGTCAGTGGGAAAGTGCAGTCTTCCACTGAATCTTTTGCATTTATAAAGAGGAGCAACAGGGAGCATATAAAAAGAAGTGGGATGTGCTGTAAGGATATTTAGTGACTCTTCTGTAAAGATTCACTCAAAATCCTGGCACAAAGGCATGCAGTATAAAGAATGTCAAAGCTGCCCTAATGACTGAATTTTATTTCTTTCCCTTGGGCATGTGAATTGAATGCCTGTGAGGGTTAGCAATGTTGGTCTGAAGCATAAGCAACTATCATATGCCTCCACCCATGCCCAGGATTGTTCCGAGGAATCGGATCATGTCTTTTGTAATACGATGTTCCTGGAATTCATGGAGACTTCCGGAGTGTGTGCTGGAAAGGAACATATCTGAGTACTGTAGAGAGCATAGGATACTTAATTTTAATGGAAAACTTTTTTTTCCCCTTTCTGACACAAGCAGATCCTGCTGTGCTTGACAAATATGTTCTAGAAGGAAGCTCAATCTAGATGGTATGTGTAACTTTATCTTATTCCCCTTTGAGTACTACTGTTCTTACAAAGCGATCTCTCTGCTGCCAAAGTCATTACACCCTTTTCCTCTCACATGGGCCCTCTGTAAATGTCAGGAATAACTACATTTTTATTTGCAGAGATACCACCGCTATGAATGAGTAAAAATTTTCTGCTCCCCCGCCTCTCCCTCTTTACCCTGTGTGCATTCTACTAATATGATTTGTTGAACAAATTGTTCCATTAATCTGGGGCTGTTTGACAGAGTGAGAAAATAAGTGCCAAAGTGAGAAGATTCACAAGAATCGGAAATCTCCGTGCCTCTTTCTCAAGGTAAATAGTTATTATATCAGGGTGTCAGACTGCTGAAATGGATGTGCTTTCCTTCTCAGTTTGTAAATGTCACTTTTCCTCAGCCCATCAGGGTGACAAATGAGGTGTGGGTTACAGTAAGAGTTCATTCTTTGACAAAGTTCTTCACAGTCTATTTCAACAGAAAGCATCCCGCCTTCTTCACTTTTATCATCTAAACCCTGTACCGCTGCCAGAAACTTCCCACTTCTGCTCATACTGCATTTACCGTGGAGAAACATCTCTGTGGCCAAATTTAAAATCTCAAATAAAAGTAAAAGTAAATAGATTAGAAAGTAATTTATAAACCATGACACAGATTTCTCAGGGAAATTCCACTTACTGTTTTGTGAGATGTTTTACGATCCCAGGAAAATTTATTATATTAAGGTTCTTGTTTGAATTTTCTTTCATTTTTTAAAAAAATTACATGAAGCCTTGCGAATTTTGCTACAGCTTTTTAATTCTAGTTAATGAATTTTGCATCATGATACATATATAAATAATTCAGGTAAATAAATTTCTATAACAAGAGATTAATGAGTGAGTGACTGAGTAAAAGAAAACTTTGCATCTGACTTCTCCCAAAATGCTTCTTTGATTAAGCTGAGAAATTGAGAAGAATCATAAATGAGACAGGCAGATTATATAACAAATGACGCTTAAGGCAACATGAGCAAATACATGTAATGATGACCAGATATGGTAATGAAGTGAGAAGACCACCGCTAACATGCAGTATGTAAGTGGATGTCATTTCCCTGAGAGTCGCGTACTTCTGTCTAGGGTGCAGTTGCAAATATTTCACCGATAACATCCATCGTCACTGGAAAGTCTTCATCTGCTAATTTTCTGCATTAACACTCTCACCACCAACAGATTCAAGAATTGACTCATCAAGGCCTATTTGATTCCATTACCCCTTGCTTGCTCAATCTTTTTTGTTCTGTTGTTTAAACACTTTGAGCTTCGATTGCGTCCCTACATTGGGGATAGTGGCACCTGCACAGTGTTGTGCTTGGATGTACGTTTTCCTCGCAGAACGCCAAGTACCTCGCAGGACGCTGAGTAGCAAGGGACACAACAGATGCGCACACTGTGAACATCAATGGGAAATGCATTGTATTTATTTATAGCAGCACCGTGGCACTCATTCACTACGAGCTTCTTCCAAGAGTTGTGCTAAGTCCCGAAATGAGGACTAATCAATCAGTTTTGGCTGAAAGGGGGACCAAGTCACAAAACAATTGACAACAACAAGCTCTAGCTTATGTGCACGGTACTAAACATACGATGAGTACTAGCATGGCAATGTGGTCTCGAAATATCCCTAGTATACGTTTGACACATTTTAAGCAATCATGACTCCACATATGAATTTTTGTGGGGAAGGGAAACAATAGTTTTGCAAGGAAGCTCAGGGAAAGAAATAACCAATTTGAGATTGCTACATAGAGAGAAAATACACTCAACAACAGCAACAACAAAAAGACAGGGGGAAAACATCAGGCATACTAGAAGTCAATAGAGAGAGAAAAGATTATTGATTAAAGATGTCATATTCAGAAAGAGTAAATGGGTCCGTGGGTTGAGAAATAAAACATGTAAGAGGCAAAGGGAAGAATGAAAACAGTAGCCTTTTCTAAGGCTGCACGTGAATCTCTTTCAGGTACAACGTGAGAATTGGTGTGAACACCCAGCAGGGCTCCAGAGAGAGCTTGGAGAAGAAAAGACAGGGAAGGGGAAACTGCCGAGTTTCATGGTCCAGGCTCACTGCGGGCCGGTGCGGGTCCTCAGCCCTGAATGGATGAGAGCGGACTTGAAAGCGGGGTCCACAGCCCTGAGGACTCAGGGGCTGGAACAGTGGCTGCGCTTCTCCAAGCCTTTTGTAACCGCATTTTTTAGCTGCACGTGCCTGTGTACCTCATCTGTCCCCAGACTCTAACAGGACACAGAAGCCAGTCATCATAAAGGGACACTTTAATAAACACCCAGGCACAACTGGGAGCATCTCATCACCAGAAAGAACCACAAAGAGTGAACAGATCAGCCACAAACAGGCAGAAATGCTCACCAACCCGTGAAGTCAGAAGTCCTCCGTCTAGAATAAATAGAATAAAGATAAAGTATGTACCGGATCCTAATAGCCTCCATGAATGTAAATATTATGTAGCATAACGTGAACTAAGGTTAATAATATCAACAAGACTGAAAATCGGGATAGAAGAATTACAGGAGGGAGGGAAGAAGAGACAAGGAGAAGAGGATAAAAAAAAAGAGACAAGCTGTTTCATGGGCCCACTTGACGAAATAAATAACTGTCAACTGCATGTACTGCAGACGTGTACTAAAAAAAAAATTTTAAAGTTAAAAAAACTTTACAAATCATTAAGAAAAGAACAGAATGTCATAGTGGAGGAAGATTTCAACCTTTTTAGTGTGCCTGACTGAATCTGAAAATAAAACAGAGAGACCAAATGATAGAAAAAAGTACGCACAAAATTATTCCTCAACTGTCATTGTGACCTGGGAGTCTATGAAAACTGTAAGTGATGCTGAGTAATCACCCAAAATTATCCAAACAAGAGAAATATTGTAACTCCTACCCTGCTAGAGACCCCAAACCTGAGTTTGTGTTTTCAAACACTGAAGAGTGAATTTAGGGCCAATGGCGGTTAAGAGCAGGAAAATTTTATTGACAGAAAGATAGCTTCTAAGACAGAAAAGGGACCCAAAAATGAATCAGCCAGGACTCTATTTCTCAGAGGTTTTTTTACGGAACAAAATCATGAAGTCAGACAGGCACAAAGTAGGAGAAAACTATAGCCAGCAAGTAAGATCCAATGGAAATTCACAAGGTATGAGGCGGAACAAAACCATGATCAGCCAATATGATTACAAGTACAGTTATCCAGGTAATAATGATTAAGTGGGGGTCAAATTAAAGGAGGAATTTCTGGAAAGGAAATGGGGGCTAGGAAGATTGATACTTATTCAGAAATCAATCATTGCTATTTACCTCTAGCGTACATAAGTGTAATAGTTTTTTTTTTCTTTTTTTATGATACCACCATCAGAGAATGTGTCTCCACTGTCTCTAACTGGCTGTTGGATACCTAAATAACTTATCTAACTACAATTAAAAAAAAAGGAAATGAGTGTTTTAATTCTAAGTATGATAAAGATGTGGAAAGTTGTATAGAAACATGATTAAGCAAAGAGGTGACGGTCTCACAGGAGAAACCCGGGGACACAGAACACTGGCCGTTGTCCAGATGCTTCCGCAGGTCTCTGTCTTCAGAGAGGAGCTCATTCCTCTCCTTGGGAAGAGGCTCTCCAGAGTCTCACGAACTCTTTGGGGAAAGGTCAGCTAGGTCCCAAGCCCATTTAAGAGGGGAAGGTGCAAGGGGAATCCTTTCTAGTTTCTAAAGCACTCTTCAGGAGGGAAGGGTGAGAGAAGGTCAGAGAGACCACCCTGGCTTTGTGGTTTTCTCATTTCCTCAAGGTTAAAATATCCAACATGTCAACATACTGCATCTTGTGTTAGTGTAATCTGATCCCCATCTTTACACACACAAAATACGACAAAGGCTTCAGCAGGCACTTCTAAAACAGAAAAAATCCCGGTGACCAGTGAATATGGTAAGTCTGTGCTCAATATCATTAACATTCAGAGAAATGAAAATGAAAACCATGATTGCCAATTAGGGAAATGCAAATAGAAGCAGAAAGACAAAAATTAAAACTGTTTATTGTCAGTATCAAGCGTGGCCAAGTATCAGGGGGAATTATAGTACGGTGCTTATGAGAGTGAGAATATTTACTAATTCACTGTAAAAGTCCACTTCTATGAAGTGGACAGTCCACTTAAAGTATGTGCCCAGGGTAAAGAAAACCCAGTAAAACTATGTGCGGTAACATGAATAAATGTTGCAGAGATGATGCTGAACACAATGTACATTAATCATATCACTTACACGTGATGTTTTATAAAGCTGTGTTGCTTTAGGATCTGTGCCAGAGATCAGCAAACTAAGGTCTATAGGATTGATTTATACAAATGAAAAAAAGAACAAAAAAAAAAAGAGTGACTGTAAATGGCTCTTAAAGTCTAAAATATTTATTATCTGGCATTTCAGAAAAATAGACTGACCTCTGATCTAACTATAAATAAAAATAAGAAAGCAATCTCAAGATTTGCAGGGGGGCAGATAAGGATGGGGAGGGTAACTCAGGTTTCTGGGATGGTAGCAGTAGCTTCTATCTTCAACCAAGTAATTACTCCTTGGGTGAGTTTTAAATAATAGACATTGTTTGTATGGAAAGTTGAACTCAGGACCTTGGTGCTGAGCTACATCTTCAGCCCTTTCCTACTCCTTTTTCAGACAGAGTCTTGCTAAGTTCCCCAAGCTAGACTTGAGTTCGGAATCTTCTTGTTTCTCGGTCTCCTAGTGCACTAAGATTGCAGGTTATAAACATGATAATTTTTCCTGTATGTCTGCATCTGTCTGTAGGGCTTGCATATTTCATGCAATTTCTCTTTGTACAGTACGTCTAGCAACTGGGGGACCACACAGCCCTCTTCTACACATAGGCTCATGCCAGATCTCTAGCACTAGCTGATGTGAACCCAGTGGAAGGAGGAACCACAAGGACTTACACCAAAGTAGGTAGTATTTGGGTGGGGACACCAGGAGTGAGTCTTTACTGAGAGAGGAAAGCCATAGGTATGGATTTCACTGTAGAGAGGGAACAAAAAAGCAACAGTTTCATGAAGGGTGAAAGGGGAGTTACAACCATAAATGAGGTAATGGAGAATGATGTCAGGCACAATTCATAATGTAACTCACAAGTGATATGGGTCAAGCAATTCTGAGTGATCCTTGAACGGTGAAAGCGTTTTGGAAACCAGCTGCTATTATGATGCTCTATGTCTGGGAGACTCAGCCAGGTAGAACAGGAAAAGAGCAGAATTTCAATACTCACAAGCAAAGTCATATGTAAAGTTTTCATTTCTGCTGATAGGCCAATGACTTCCGGCAAATAGCCAGAGAACAACGCAGGCCCTAGCCAACCAGCCTACATTACTTGCCCACAAGTATTTCTGTCTAGTCCATGGTGTACTAAAGTTCCACAGTGGAGGCTCTTGCTCCTGCTCTTTGCTCAGAATTAATACCCATGAGAAGCCAAAGGAGGATTACGACAAGATATATTTTTCCACTTTGCCAAAAGCCTGACTCAGTCATCTAGAAACCCATATTCACTGTGATGAGACAGATTCTTCAGGTTTTATTTGGTTTACTTCACCTAATACAATGGTCTCGAAGTGTAAACAAATTAAAGATCAAAATAAAAGATAAATAATACGAAACAGTGAGATAGATATTTTGCAAAAAGGAGAGGTTGGAATGTCACTGGGAATGTGAGAGGTATATGAGGAATTAAGCTATATTATGTGTGAGTACCAACTCCTGGTGAATGTTGTAATGTACTGCAAACACACACTGACAAAAGTATTTAAAAAAGAGAAACATTCCTCAGAAAGTTAAAAATGACTAATGAGGCAAAGATTTAAAAGTTATCAAAAAGAATAGGATAAACTTCTGAGTGACTTGAAATACTTTTGCTTACTTTGGGCTTATTTTCCAGCACTTAGACTATGAATGAAGGATTCATACTAAAACAGTCCAAGTGTATGTAAAATGTTGTGATATAGTCACACAATGAGATACTATTTCTTATTTAAAAGGAGTTCATCATAGATATGTAAAACATGGGTGTAAGTTACATATGGAAGACTGTACACAGTATAACTTAAACAAATAACTAGTATTGATAGAAATGTGGATACTTGCCTGAGAATGGTAGTGGGGAAAATTTGACTGAAATAGGCCTAAAAGAACATTGTGTTTTATTTTCTTAGTCAGACCTAACTGTGTGAGTTCTTCAAAAACCATTAAGCCATACACCTAAATGGAATGTGTTTGACTGCATATAACTTATATGACTTTATAAGTAAGATTTAATTAATGAATGCCTGTGGAGCATTTGAAGAAGGAATCCTTCTTCTTGGACAAATGATGCTGTCATTTCTTTACTATGATGGTAACACAGAGGAAGAAATGGATTGAAAGTAGAAGCAAAGGGGTGATTATTATTTGTTTGTTTGTTTTTTGCAATACAGGAGATTGAACTCATGACCTTACACTTGTGAGGCAAGTGCCAGAATCATTAGGCTAGATAAATCCCTGACAAAAATCCAGGTTCTTTTCTTTTCTTTTCTTTTCTTTTCTTTTCTTTTCTTTTCTTTTTTTTTTTTTTTTTATTCCAGGAACTGAACTCAAGATTGTGTGGTTGTAAGGAAGGATTGATTATTATTTATACTTGAAGAGTCTGAGTTTCCTGGATATCCAAAAGGATCATTAAGGAAATAGTAGAATAGACCTGACTATTGTTCAAAACCTAAGAAAGGCATAAATGTAGGACAAACTTGAAAATAGCATTGAAATTTGCCATTGAAAATTTAAATGATGATTCACAAAAGAAGTCACATCAGTAGAGTATCACTTTTGGTTTCAAAATTTACAACTTCTTGCAAATGGGGGACTTCATCATTTTTTTACCAAGACAATATAATTGACAAAGTCAAACATAATCTATACTTACATGAGGAAAAATAATTCTTGCTATAGTTTGGGTCTGGAATGTCCTCAGACAGCTCATATGTGTAAGACTGGATACACAGCCATGGAGTTACTAGGAGCAGGAGCATTCTTTAGAAGTCGGGGTCTGCTGTGTGGTCAGATCATCAAGGTGTTCTCTGGAAGGATATTACAGAGCCCTATTCTTTCTTTTTATGAGGCTAAAAAGGAAGAGAGGTTTGCTCTACCACATGCTTCTTCTATCAAGTGCTGACTCATGGCAGGCCCAAAGCCAGGGGACCATCCAGCAGAGGAACGCTTCAAACTGTGAGCCAAAGTCAGTCTTTCTTCTTCTTAAGTTGATTTAGAGTACCAAAGAGGTGACTATGGCACTGAGAAAAGAGCTAAACTTGACTCTTCTGGTGTATTTTGTTTTGTTTTACGTTTTTGTTTTGTTTTGAGAATTTGGTCTTCATATCAATGAATTCCATTTGGAAAATAAACAATTGTTAAGTTTCAACAATTGTCTAGTCACTGGCAAAAAAGGATGAATGAGATATAGACATTTTCCTGAGAAGCTCCTACAGTGCTTTCAGAAAGACATATTAACCTACAAGTATAAATAGATGTCTTTAAGCACATAGATACACACAAGATGATATAAAGAGCATGTGAAAAGGAGTACTTATTTCTCAATGGATGAAATAAAATAGCAAGGAAAACATACAGCTGAGAGATGAGCAGTCATTTGCCAAAAGCATAGGGATCGCCATGGAATTTTAGACAGAAGGAACAGTCTGGGCAAACGCATGAAATATGTCTCAAGGCATATTCCGGGAGCTGCCGGAGCTGAACAGCAATGGAACATGCCGGTGGAATATGCCCTGTTTGGAGGATGGGACAAAGATACTCCATCTGGAGCACACTCTCCTCGGGGTTGGGGGTGGACTGAAGATGAGACTAAAAAGACTGAAAAAGAACAGATGTCAGAGTATATATAATTCTATGGTGGGCATAAAACACCCAGATTGGTAAGATAATATTTATTTCTTCTTATTGCTAGGGTCTCCCTGCAAGGGGTTCCCAGCTGTTAGGGAATGGACTAAAATGATAAATACAGCAGACATATTTGGAGAAATGTTGAATTCCAAACCTCTCAGTCTTCTGGACACTTTTATACAATCTTAACTCATCTTCTCCTTGCATTTCGTTGAGCTTTGAGTGGTTGACAAGAAATAAAGGCAAGAGAAGTAGCTACTTCTTCTTCTTTTTTTTTTTTTTTACAGTTGGTTAAATTGTTGAAACATTTAAAGTGTCTAGATTACACAGAAACTGTTGAGTGATTGGGGAGAAAAACAGTCTGGTCAATAGAATTTAGCAACCCAACAGATGGAACCATTTGTTGAGGATTTCAATGATGCTTTTACCTTACTCACCAGCAACCCTTAGGATCTTTATTTCTTTAAAAAGTGAGCCATGGTTACCTGATCTGCAATGATTATTCCTGTTTGTTTTAAAAACTGAAAACAACGATGCCTGCTTACATTTTATAATTGTAATTTAGAAAGCATTTTTTGTGGCAAGTATTTCATTTTGTCTCCACAAACAAAGCAGGTTGCATTATAGCATTTCAGAAACCAAGAATAACAAAAACTGAAACTAAGTTGAAGAAAAAATTTACAATCCCCGAAAGCCATCAATAATCATAAGACCACTGACTACAGGTTTGTGAAGATAGAAGAGGGTCACCTAGCTTACTCTGCCTCGGCTCCAAAGTATGTCGTCTTTTTATCCTACACCAGTAAAAACTGAACAGCACCACCCCAAACACAGTATCGTTCTGAAGAGAACAGATTGTGGTGAGATGGGCCTTCAGAACCATAAGCCAGGGATCCTGAGAACGGAGAATGACAACTGCTATCTTTCACAAGGTCCCGGGGGAGTAAAGCTATTCATTAATTAAGGGTCAACAAGTCACCAGAGCAAGTGGGAGAGAGAGAGAGAGCGGTCTACATTCCAGAAGGCAGTCATGGGAGAGATGAGAGAAGAAAGGGAAAGCAGCTTCAGAATTTATTTTATCTGTAGCTGAGAAGCACTTTGAGGCCTGGAAGAATCAGAGTACGATGGCCTGGAAGTGATTGTGACAACGGAATGAGATCTGGGGGTTAAATATTTACTGTCTATAACTCTAAACTCGCACCCCACTCTCATGAATGTTTTCTAGATTGACATTTTGTTCCAATGGAATACACCAATCAGCTTCCTTCTTGATCTTTTGACTTCCTTTGGTTCAGCCAATAGGTGGCTCTGTCTGCAGAATGGAGGGAAGAACAGAGGGAAATAAAGAGGAAGTTCTGCACGTTGCAGCTATACAATTCTTAGGACCCAGAAGTATTTCTTTCACTGAACAAGGTTTACTCTGATGTCTAATCCTTTAAGAGTATAATCCCAAGGGTTAACTACAGGCCTATATTCCCATCATGAGTGGTTCCTTCATTTAAAACCTACGTATTTATTTTTGGAGGAACTAATTGCTTATGAATGGTGGAGTTTATTGGGAGACTTATTATTCCTGGAAACTGTTGAAGTTTTCTTCTTATTCTTTCCTCTAGCAGTAAGTATAATTCTCAGGATCCTTATATGAAGCTTTCTTACACGATCATCATTAATCAAAGGAATGTGGACTTATACCCATGAGTTCCACCAATAAATGACTGAGAATGTCCAGGTGTGCACGTGGGAGGCCTTCCTTTAAGAGCTCCAAATATTGCCACAGAATGCACAATGTACTTTAGAAATTCAATGCATATTTTACATAACTATATGCCTTTTACTTCTCCCTATGTGCCTTTTATTTGTCTGATAGGTACCTTTTCTTTCACTGAGATAATTGAGAAGGCAGACTGTTTTCAATTTTGCTAAAATTATATATATTCCCTAATTTAATGTGAAAATGCCATTGTAGCTTATATCAGAATTTACAGGCAGAAAATGCCAAAGAAATATCTTCTACCAAATCCGTTTTTATAAAGCACCTCCAAATCATAGTCATCAGGGTTAAAATGGATGATACACCAAGTGAGGCTGACAGAAGCCCCCTTCTGCGGTAGCCTTTAGGCCTCAGCCTCCTTCCTGTTAGCATACTTTTGTGTCTCTAGGTAGAGCATGATGTTTGCCTCTGACATGCTGCTTTTGTCTCCCCTGTTTAATACCTGGTACCAGAGCAGGACAACCAAATCAGTGATCCAAGGAAAACTATCAAGAAGAAAATCGGTCATGCAAGAACACCTTTTTATTTGTAAACACCATGCTTTGCCTGGCATTATCCATAATTTGTGTGCTCACTGAGCATATAGCTTTATTACTCTAATGTGAGCAAATTGGCTGTGATCCACGGTTTAGAGAACCCACATTTATGATTTGGATCAAAATATATCGGGTCGGCCTAATTTACAATAAATTCCTAAAGTACTTCCCGTCATAATAGAAGTTTCTGAGTTTTCATCTTCAGCACTTATCCCTGGAACTACCAGAGAAAATAGCTGAAGAATATACAAAATCCTAGGTGAGACTGATACATCTCAGAATTGGACTCCTATGGGATACACTCAGTAGAACTGTCTTTGCTGTTGTTCATTGCTACAGTTTGACTAAGTGTCTCCCATAGGCCCAAGTGTTGACTGCCAGCCTGAAGCACCACTGGGAGGCTGTGGAACCTTTAGGAGGCAAAAACCTATTGTGAGAAGTTAAAATTTTGGGAAGTGTCATTGGAGAAGACTACTTCCTGCCTTCTGTTTCCAGTCTACCATGAAGTGAGTGACTCTCTTACATGTGGTCCTACCATAATATAATTGTCTCACTGTAAGCTCCAAGGGACATAGACTGAAACTATGGAGTATAATAAACCTCACACCTTATAATTTGTTTAACTCAAGTATTCTGCCTCACTGACAGAATGCTGACTAACACATCCATTGTTATCAAGCATTGTGTTCATTCTAGGAAAGATTTGAGTTTTAACTCAGGACACTAGTGTATAAGTCTTTGTTTAGTTAAGTACATATTGTGTCATGAAGAACCATATATGGGCTGGTTTCTGTGTTCTCATTTGTGACATCTATGTCAACTGCAGAGAATAATGTGAAAATATGTAATTGAGTAGCATCAAAGTAGTATCACAGTGTAGGTATTGAGTTCTTATCCTTTCTTCTGTTTGGTTCTTTTTTAGGAAAATAATTGTAATTTGACAGTTGTGATAAATTATGTGAAGGGTCTTAAATAGCTATCCTCTTTATAAGTATAAAAGAAGGGTAAAGGTGTGGCTCTTCAAATCTCCAACAGGACCTGGGTGTGGTGGTGCACTCCTGTAATCCCAGCACTCAGGAGACTGAAGCAGGAAGATCACTCCGAGTTCAAGGTCAGCCTGGACTACATAGTTAGTTCAAGGCTTGCCTGAGCTAAAGAGTTAGACCTCATCTCAAAAAAGAACAACTTTTAAAAAATCAATAAAAAAACAAACAAACCCCAAACAAATAAATAAAAACAAAAAAAAACTTCCAGCAGAGTTCAAATATTTTTTGTCCACACCGCCTCCTTAGTTCTGGGTGATTCATATAATTTGTTTTAGCCTATGGAATATTAGCATGTTTTTCAAGTTTATAAACCATTTGTATGATAGGACTCTTTCTCTTGCCTTTTTTTTTTAATTATGAGGCCATGTGAAAAACTTCAAGCTATGGTATAGCTGACACAGCAACTGACATTCTGTAATTTGCATGATGAATCGCTTCCCAGCCTTTTGGCTAAGATCAAGTGTAATTTGCATGATGTCGATGTTGCAAAGCAATGATCCCAACCAGAACCATCACCAACCACCTATGGAATAGTGAGCTACAGAAAATGAATATTACTTTAAATGTAAAGTTGTGTACTACACAGCAAAAGCTAATTGATGCATAAATGAAATTTCTTATGTATAGAATTCTGATATTATGACAGTGCTTTTCAATAACACCACAAGATACATTTCTTTTGTTTTATTTCTAGTCCTATAAACTTGGAAGAAAGAAAGAACAATGTTGTTTCTTTAAGCTCTGGTAGATAAAGGATGCATCTTCAGGGTCTTAAGGATGATGGAAAGCAAATCTGTCTTGTGCTCAGAAAAGAAATACCTAATAAAAAAGGAGAGAGGATTAATGTGCCAAAGGGTAATTTACAGGATAAACCAAATCAGTAATCAGCAATATTCATAGAGCATTTAGTGCCGCCACAGTGCAAGCATTGGGCATACTACCAAGGCAGTCAGTGTGGTAACTGATTAACACAAAGGCAAGTGTGAGTTTCAGATGAATTATTTCTATAACCAGCACATAATGGATAAAACAGACATGATAAGGTATTGTGGAGCACAAGGTATCTTAAACCTTAAACTCCATGATTCTTTAGGGCCTTGCTTCCTTGGACTCAGGCCTTGGACCTGGTATGGTATTTGATGAGAGGAGATGGAGAATGTTATGGTTTATATCTAAAATGTCCCCAAAGCCTCGAGTACTCCCGGGTGGTGCTTTATGGGGGTGGTGTGAATAAGGATTATGGGTGTATAATAACTGGATTAGCTCCCTCACTGGATTAGAATGGTTTGGGTGTGGGTGGATGGATTTACTGAAGATGACACACCCTGAGTGTAGGTAGCACCAAGCAATAGATTTGTAGTTTGCATAGGATAAAAATGGAAAGAGACTTGCTGATGCTGCCTTCCTCTGCCTACCCTGCCATGGACTATTTATTTCTCTTCTTTCATGCCCTTTTGCCATCCTGCCCCTTTGGAGTTTGAAACCTCTACAACTGTAAACTAAAATAAACCCTCCCTTCTCTGACATGTGGTCTCAGCAATGAGAAAATAGCCGAGATGAGGAGAACAAGAGTAAGATACTGACTCTAAGCCAGTCAGTGCTGTCTGCTTTCTGATCTTAAATGATGAATATACAACTGTATGGGCAGGAGTGAGTTTGCGGTTGGAAGGAATTCATGTGTTTGAAAGTGCAGGAAAGAACTGGAATTTAAAAATAAAAGGGAGGCCTCACGGTAAGGATTTCTAATAAAGATTAATTTGAGAACAACATCTAAATTGCCTCTATAAAGTAGTTAATCACACAAAGATCCAAGGACCTTGTATTATTATTTTTTTTAGCAACTATTACTCCATTTTCAAACTTTAGGGAGAAGTTCACTGATAGTTATGTTTTGTTTTTGTTTTTGTCTTTGTTTTTCAGTACCGGGGATCGAACTTGAGCCCTTGTGCATCCAAGGTTGGCATGGTACCACTTGAGCTAAATCCCCAGCCCTCACTGATCATTTTTATTTCACACTCAGTACTTGCAAGATAGTCAGGGAACAGAATCAGCAGGAGTGTCATTGTCTACACTACCTGAAAGCAGCTGGTTGCATTAACCGCAATGAATCAGGGTCCATTTTACTATAATGCTCTGGCAGAGTATCATATATATTATGGACCTTAATTTGCATTTAAGTTTCCTTCTTTCACCAGTTATCATTATTCTGAAGACTTTTTCATACTTTAACAAATTAAGAGAAAAAGAAGATAAATATTGGATAGACAGAGATAAGTAGTTACTTTGTAAGGGTATCTTCACATACCTAAATTTTCTAAAACTATTAAAGAAAAACTTATTAAAACATAAAGTGTATAGTAAGATTGCAAGATATAATTATTCTCCTTTCTGAAAAATGAGTGATCTGTTATGAGACAACATTAAGAATTCTTATTGAGTGACCAAATGTATTGAACTACCTAGAAAGAGACTAAATATGGAATATATAAGGCTAAGAAAAAATAAAATGTTCCTGAAGGACATAAAATATGACCTGAATCAGTGACAAGATATTGCCTTCCTGGATGGGATAACTAAAAATTGTAAAGATGTCAATTTCTCTCATATCATCTTATAAACATGATGCCACTCACATCAAAATCCTAATGTAGTTTTTAAAAACCTTGACAACTTGATAACAACTTTTACCTGGGAGAATAGATGCATGAAAATAGACAGGAATATTGTGAATAAGAATAATGAAAGAAGATTGCTTTGCCAGCTATCAAAATTTAATGTAGAGGTGTAGTAATTAAAATAGCATGTTTCACCTATGAGAATCAACAGATACATCATTAGAAAGTGATAGAAATTCCAGAGATTTTTCCATATTTGTACAGATTGTGTATTCCATGAAGTTTGCATTTCTAACCAGAGAGGCAAAGATGGATTATTCAACAATTGGTTTGGCATCTGGAAATAAAATTAAGAATAACCCACAACCTCTTAAGTAACATCAGCTGCAAAAATGCACCTACCAGATTAGATTTTTAAATAAGGGGGAAGAAACCCCATGGAGAATACTTTTTATAATTCAAGTGTAGGAGAGTGTGATAGGAAGCTAAGAAACAACAAAAGAAATAAAAAACTGAGAATTTGACTAAATAAAAATATTTAACTTCTGTTTAAAATAAGCAATAAACTGGAAACAATTGTCAAATTTATTTCAGAAACAAGTTTAATATGCATGATATATAAAAATTCTTGTAAATTAATTTTTAAAACTTTGTGTTAAAAGAAAGAGACAAAAATTGGCAAGGAATGTGAACCAATACTACAAAGAGAAAGAGATGTAGCTCAAATGGAAACAAAAAAATCCTCTTATTGATAGAAACACAAACATTTTTTGAAAAATTGTATTTTCTATGTTAATGAATATCTTTTTAAAATGTGATTTTAAAAGTACGTTTAAAAACTTAATGCATCAATTAAGCTATGTATTTAGTATTTTATAAGTTTTTCTTTTTACACTTAATGGCTGCTTTTATAAACACCACCCACTCAAAACATGAGTTAATTGGATGTACTGGCACAAGTAATGTCATTAAGATTAAAGCTTCATTCACATCTAGAAGAACAGAGATTATTTTGAAGTTTTTGAACTATTCTCTGAGTTTTTTTTAGTTATAATCTGTGACATAATAAACACAGAAATGGAGAGAAAGCATTTGGAAACCGTTTTTGGAAATTTGGGAGAATGATTGTACATCCATTGTATCTAGTAAGCAAATACTAGTACAAATGTGGATTGTACATTTCTATTGATTCACTTCACTCATTCTTTATATGAGAAAAAATAACCATGCCTTTTATGCATTTTCATTCTTTCCAAATTTCTTTGCCTTTATACCTGCTGTTTGCAGCTTCCCCTTCTCTCTCCAACCTGGCCTTCCGGGCTCTTCCCTCCTACGCAGCACGGTGGGTGGGACTCCCGACCTGGAGAGGAAACACCACTGGGCAGAGATTAGGGAAGGGGCGGGGCCTGTTGCCAAGAGGAGGAAGGGCCAGTGTTCTTGTTTCAGTAAACAAGCTGGTTCATTGGTTAGGCAAAAAAGCAAATCTATTAAAAATAATGAAGCAAGGGCCGGGCGTGGTGGCTCACGCCTGTAATCCCAGCACTCAGGAGGCAGAGACAGGAGGGTTGCTGAGTTCGAGGCTTGCCTGGACTACATAGTGAGCTCAGGGCCAGCCTGAACTACAAAGCGAGACCCTGTCTCAAAAAAAAAAAATAATAATAATAATAATGAAGCTAATTTCTTATCGTCAGAGAAGATATTTATAATCATGGAAAAAGGGAAGGCGAGGAAGAACTCACACTTTAAAATTGGTGGCATTGTTATGAACTCATCTCCTATATATACAAATAATTTAGAAAATAATAGTACATTACATACATATGTATATTATTACCTTTATATTTATACACATATTACATATGTGGGTTAAGTATAATGTTTATATACTATATTACATGTAATATATAAAATACAAATATCTCTATCAAACATGTACTTGTGTTTATTATATTAAACATATACTATATAGTATGCTCTATTACATATTTATATATGTATAGATATTATTAATGCAACTTCTACATTATATGTAGTTCCTATTTCACATTTGACATTAATAGATAAATAACATTAAGTTATTACCTTTTATATCATATATAATACTTCCTAGTTCTGTGCCCTGAAAAAGCCTTTTACTAATAACAATGAGTTGCCCAGCTGGGCTTTCTTCTGTATTAAATACTAATCTAAGAGATTTGCCTGACTGAAGGAGATTCTCACTGAGGGTCTAAGGACAGGGTGTTGCTACCTAGGGCCTCTGTAGAAGAGGAATCTTGTGTTTGCTCTGAGGCTCCTGAGAGGAGGACTTCTGAAGACAAACACTTAGGGAAATGGATGAAATGTCTGGGAAAGATTACATTGCGGGATCCATGGAGAGCACTGAGGCTGAAGAATGCAGAGCAAGAGGCAATGGCAGAGCCCGGGGGCCAAAGTTCCCGGAGCAAGAGGTTAAGGCAAGAGACCACTGGGAAGGCTGAGGCCTGCTTCCCCCTCTGAGAGAGGTAGAGCCACGGACAGCACCACGGTCAGAGCAGGGGCGCTGGTGTTAAACGTGCAGGGTGAGTTCTGTATCTGTCGTCAGGTGCCCGCTACTCCTTTTAAATGCCCCTGCTGCCCTCCAGGACCATTTCTTCTTGCTGCAAGCCAGCGCGTCAACCTTTCACCAACACAGTACAAAGTAGAGGCAGAGAGGATCAATGAGATAGGACAGAGGGGCTATTTCAAGGCAGTGCAATGGCACCAAAGGTCAAGATGCTTCAGGGCTGACAAAAGAAAACTGAGCTTTGGCTTGGAATCAGCAAGAGTCACACAAGTCTTGCTCCTACAAGAGCTGACCATCTCCAAAGACATTCGTCCGCACTGTCAGATTCCTGTCAGGTCCCATGCTTAGGACAAGTCTTTTACAAACATGTAAGAGTTTTACTTTGCCAGATTTTGCTCATCCTCATAGACAAGCAAGCTCTGTAACATCCTTGGGAGCTTCTCCTTGGTGTGAGTTCTGCTCCTGAGAGATGCAAGCTTCAGCCTCCAGGGAAAGCTTCTTGGCTTCTTGTTTGCAGGGAGGAAGGAGCTCTAAACAGAACACCAGTCACTTTTTTGTTGTTGTTGTTGTTGTTTTTTTGGAGACAGGGTCTTGCTTTGTAGTTCAGGCTGGGCCTGAGCTCACTATGGTGCCCAGACAAGCCACCGCGAACTCAGCAATCCTCCTGTCTCTGCCTCCCGAGTGCTGGGATTACAGGCGTGAGTCACCACGCCCAGCATTATATGTGGTAACCGGGGATCGAACTCAGGTCCTTATGCTTGCGAGGCAGGCGCCGGAACCACTGAGCTAACCCTCTGGCCCCAACACCAGTCACTTTTAACAGTGGCCTGAAGTCACAGAACAAGGAAACCTCGGGAAGTGGTATTTTTAGTTAGGCATACTGGGAAGTTATATTGACGAATTTGCTGTCCATTTGTGCATTTTGGAACTTACATTCCCGTGAAAGACAAGTGTCTCAATAGGTTTGGTGGCTGTAAGAAAAATCCTTTAGACAGGATAATACAGATGAGAGGAATTGGTTGCTCACAGTTACAGAGCCCAGCAAGACCCAGATCAAAGTGGAAGTGGATTCAGTATTTGATGAGAGCCTCAGAGGGTATGTTCTGGCCAAGCCCCTAGATCAGAGAGGAACCAGGAAATACCTTGTGGCCTCTAGTTAAGGGGATTTCTCAGAATGGCCCATTCCTGGAAGTGGAACCCCCTGAACTATGAATGTCTTGAGGTTCTAAAAGATATACCATGATGGTGGGTAACTTTCTGTTTACCATGGATACCCAACATTCGCACCACAACAATAAGAATAGCTTGTCTTATAATGTAGTAAATTTCTGGACCAAGCTTCAGATCATCAAAACTGTGAGTCTCAAGTATAATAATTTCATGTTACATGTTACATCTCACAATTTTTGCTTGTTGGATTGAAAACAAATCCCCTTTTATTATATATTCTATTTCCTTTAGAAGGCATCTTTATCAAAAGATAGTGTTCATTGCAATTTTCATAATAATTAATATTCTAGATATAGATGGGAAACGATCGAACACGTGGTCCCACCGCTTTGCCAAGGGAGACTAACTTCGCTGAAGACAACTTCCCCACCAGTGGAGAAGGAGAAGGGACAGACGGTTTCAGGACGAGTCCAAACCCCAACCAGTGAGGCGCCATGATCCTCGCATGCGCACTTCACGGAGCGATTCTAAAGCCGGAGCTTGGCAGTGGTGGGAATGAACGCTGGGCGCCGCTGAAAACATGGCTCAGGCTTTTCTGTTTGCCAGACACTCACGTCCAGTGTTGCTGACCGTTCCTAACAGGCACCAATTCCTGGCTCCGTGAGCTGGAGACTGACTGAGCTTGCAGACCAAATGCAGCTCCAGATTCATCGCAGCATTAGCATCAGTGAGAGCATCAGAGTGGGTGCAAGGCACCCTGGCTTTTCTCTAACCCAAGTTTAAATCATGGTGTCTGCGCACTTTACGAACACACACCCCATTAAATATGCTCACATTTCCCATTCTCTGTTTGTCTCTATTTAAGGCTCCACACTACCAGTTCAATCAGGTTTTCTATTTTTTTTTTAAACTTACTAAAACTTGGAAAGGCAATGGCTTAAGAAGATGTTGCCAGAGAGAGAAACAAGGCTTTTTGTCAGGATAGATTTCCTTCCAATCCCGGGTAAGACACTAGCTTGTTAAACTAGCTGCTCCACAGTTTTGACCAGGAAAGGTTTGTGTAGTTTCTTTACATCATTCTCTCTTGAGTTTTTTTAGACCCACGACACATTTGCCTGTGTTTTGAATGCAGACATTCTCACTACTGCCTTCAGAATAAATTATCAATTTAAACCAAAAGAAAAAAAGCATACAACAAATGTCCAGTTTGAATTGTCACAGAATAGTTAGCTCTCCCAGGAGATGAGACAATTTGAAAGACATTGATGTAAACTGTAAACGATGTCACCCCTCCCCATAATCCCTTACTAACGACCCAAAAGGCAGAGAATGCAGTGTGAAATATCTGTGTGCAACAGCTTGTTAGCTAATTTCATCATTTTTGTGAAAAGATAGCGGAGGAAAACAGAAATATTCATCCATGTAGAGGAGCCCTAGAAATCTTGACAGGTGGCTAAGGAAGAATTCTCCCTTACTTACAATTAACCAGGGGCTCAGAGATTCTGAAGAGATTTACAAAGCATCATAAAGGCAGACTCTGAAAGATAAGAAAACCAATAAATGGTGTTGGCTCTCTCCCTTAAACTGACCCGAGTAATCTGAAATTGGGGGTGCTCTCCATGTAGGAGAGGATTTACACAACTTTCCTGTGTGACACAAAGGGAATCTTCCTGTTGTGCTCTCTGGATCACACAGGAAAAAGAACAAGGATTAATATTTCTAATAGAATTTCTAATAAAGCCAGGAGTCCAGAAGCCTTTTAAAATAGTAGTTCCTTTTCTAAGTAATCTAGGAGAAAAGGAGCAAGAGGTGTTTTAATGAAGGGGTAAAAAAATCTACTTTTGTCAGAACTGTCACATTTCATGGTCTTAAATATTTGACAACATATTTGTACACCAAGTAAGCATTTACTAAGGAACTACCATGTATAGATATGTATTTTAGGGGCTGGAGATTTAGCTCAGTGGTTCCGGGCCTGCCTCACAAGCACAAGGTCCTGAGTTCGATCCCAGTAACCACATACAATGCTGGGCATCGTGACTCATGCCCACCAGCAATCAACACCACATACCACAGTGCCGGGCGTGGTGGCTCACGCCTGTCATTCCAGCACTCGGGAGGCAGAGGCAGGAGGATTGCTGAGTGCCAGGCTTGCCTGAACTACATAGTGAGCTCAGGGCCAGCCTGAACTACAAAGTGAACCTGTCTCAAAAATAGATAAATAAATAAAATGAAAATTTTTTAAAAGATATGTATTTATAGAAAATATAATATATAATAAATATAGGACACAGAAAAATAAAATATAGCCTAACAATTGTTAGGTAAGCATAACCATAAGCTACTTAACTGTGTGGTGGGGCCTCTAATGTGGAAGAGAATTTTTTAATTTGATTATTTTTAGTGCTATCACTTAGCAAGAGTGAATGTTCTTTTATTCATACCCTTAGAGATAAATCCATTTTATACCCATAATATCATTCATTTAACAGACATCTGACTTGCAGAGAAAGCATTATTTTATTAGAGCAATATTTTTATTCAGAAATATTTTCATTCAATACTTCTCATGATTCTTACAGAGCATTGATAGTATCTTGCTTATTATGAAATAAAAATCTAAAAACTCCATCTGTATGTGGACATAATATATCAGCGTGGACTGGTATTCAGAATGGTTGTGTTCTGAGCTGGCTTTGCAACATTTCTCAGAGTATGGGATATTTGATAATGTACTTAATTGCCTCTGGGTCTGTTTTCCTTCAACCTTAAAATAACCACAAGAATATGTTGTGTATGTAGAATTGTACCATCGACAGGGAAAATGAAGTGATACTTTTGACCAGACTACTTCCATCTCCGCCTAACCCTGGACAACATTCAAGCCTTGGCTTCCAAATTTGTTCCTAGTGTCAAGCTCCTTCTTTGCAAATTCTATTCACCTGTTCAGACTTGTATCCTAACTTGATTTCTTCACTTACAAAATCAGTTGCTTTATTCTGAGGTGGGAGGGTCTCATGGACAAACTATTGAAAAAAACCAATGTATTAAAAAACAGAACAAAAGGAAAAAAACTAATGTGAAAGTGAACCAAACTACAACTCCTTCCCTTTTTGAGAGATAAAAGTGATTTGGGACCTGCACGTGTTGGAGCTTTTAGGTGTTCCTCGGGAGAGAGCTAAAAGGGGCAGCTAGAAACGAAACAGAAACCTGTAGATCGTGAAGGTCTATTTAGACACATCTTGCGCGCTGAAATGCCACCGGCTCTCAGTGATCCTGCAGGGCCTTTGTGCCTTGTGACAGAGAGAGAGGTCCCCCCAGATGGCAGGCTCTTACCTTCAGCATCTCCAAACTCTTTCACCCTTTGATGTATTAGAATATTTAATCAAAATCAAATGTTGCTGCCCCTATTTATACAAGTGCTTTATTATCCTGTACATTATACCCTAACCTGCCTGATTCTTAATGTGACCTGAAGAGCGGACCGGCATTTGTTACAAATGCGAGGCAGTCAGCCTCTGGCTGAGCCATTTATCACCTACGCCAAGAAATTTCTTCTCTTCAGGTGGGGAACCCATCCAAAAAGTGCGAAAAATAATCGAGCTAATTAATTCTTATCTGCAAAGAGCAATTAGATAAATGACCTCGAAGAAAGACTTGTCACCCCTAGTGAGACACTCACTTTCTAAATAGAATGTGTCGCAGCCTCTTTGCACAGGGCAAGAGGCTCTGTGAAATGGAGATGACAGTGGGGAGCAGGAGGGAGAATCTCAGGGCAGGTTAATTAGGATGATGGCTGGAGACAGAAAGCGGGGAGGGAGAGAGAAAGAGGGGGAGAGAAAGAGAGACAGAGATTTGGCACGCCCCCCCCCAGCCCCCTTTTCCTGTATGATAGGCAGGTAACAAACGCAGCAAGTGCTGATGTTTTCAAACACCACAGACCTCACAAAGCTCCACGGGTCCCCGCTTTATTTATTGCAATATGTTCCCGTCTTCCAGCAAACTCCGTGTAATGTCCAGTCTTTCTAAGGCTTAACGACACTGACAGGACGTATCCTTTCCTCTTTTCGTCTCTGAGACATGGTCAACCCGTCTATGCCAGATACGACGTCACCTGTTGGGCTTCCAACTCGCCACCCTTCTGCCTCAACCTCTTCAGTGCTTCAGTTATGCATCTGCACCACCACAGGCAGCTTGTTTCCTCTAAATGCCTGACGATCTTGGTGCTTTGGTCAGACTCACACTGGGTCACAGGACCAGAGAGTAGGGAGCAGTTTGGCCCCAGAAGCTGACTACAAGGCTAGAATATTTAGATGTCCACAAGCAATTTTTATGAGATTGTTATACATGCAGCTTTGGCTTTGCATTTGACTTTGTCCTTTCTTTTTAAGGAAAAGAGTAAACAGCATCTTTTGTTAGTGAATTCATTTCTTTATTTTTTCCTCTTCACTTTTCTGTTCCTTCTTCCTTTTTCTTTTCTTTAGGCAAATTATGTAAATGGGAATGTCTCAGAATTTTCTTCGTTTTCCAAGGCCTTGACAGCTTGAGGCTTGTTGGTCAGATGTATTATAGGTTGCCTCTTGATAAGGACTTGGGTTTCTGTTATGTTGAAATACTTGTATCATTGTGGGTTTTTATGATTCTTGGGAGAATTCTTTTTCTTTTTGGCACTGTCAGACACACCTGGCTCCGAGAACAACTTCTTATTCTACGATTAAGGGTGAAGCATAAATGGATGGAGAAGAAACACACATGTTAAGGCAAATTTGGATGATTGAGTTATAAGTCATGAGGGAAAAGGGACTGAAGACAAGAGAAGCTTGGAGAAAAGCCCAAAGAAAGACACAAAATACGGAGGTCACCTTGTCCTGAGTTCCAGGTCGGCTCAAGGTTCTCCTCACAGACTGCCTTAATTTCCATTTTCCCATGCAATTCACAGATTTATTTTTTTCTACTTTTTGTTCCTAAAACTCAATAGTTTTGCCTCCTCCAAAATATTATGTCGTGATTTTGAGGAAGTAACAGATATTACATGTATAAAGAATACATCCTCAAATATGAGAAAATAGATATTTTATTCTTTTGGTTGCTGGCTGTGATCCCCAGGGCGGTTTAACCTCACTGGGCCCCATCTGACTCCAAGTGGGAGTAAGTTGACTGACAGATGGAAAGACGGATGTACACGGTGGGAAAGCAGGACTCTACAGAGTGAAAGCACGTAGCAGGCGAGAGTCCATCTGGATCAGCTCCCTGCACAAATCTTATCGTCTGGGGCACTGGCCTGTCCATTCAAGCTTTTTCAAAACAATTTTGAGGGGTCCTAACATCAAAGCAGTGCATATAGATACAAATTTTGCTGAAAGTAAAGTTACTAAATATACTTACTTTGGCCCAAAGACACAGGCTTGTCTGTTTTTCAAGAGTAACCTTTTTTATTTCAGGCAAGGTAAACATTTCACAGAAACCCATTTCTTCTCATATAAATATTTTCATTTTTGAACCCTTGTAAGATGAAGCTGAGGGGAGAAATATGAAAAGGAACAAGATACACTTCAAAACTTCTTTCCAGGTTTGTTTCAGATCAAAGACAAGATAAAAGGTTCAGTTAAAGGTTTCTCACAGCACCACCCGTATGTATATATTAGGAAGGGAGAAGCCCTCAAAGCGTGTAATGTATACAGTAGCTCAAAGAACTAAATAAACTATGCCAGCTTCTGAGAGTGCTAAAGGGCCATCTCTAGCTGCCCTAGACGAACATGGTAATGCAGTGCGAGGTTGGCAATTGGTGCAATTCATTTCCATTAAGGGGAGTTGCTAAGAGAGAACTCTGCCTCCACAGGATGCTGATCAGACTACTATAAAACCAGGGCCGCTGTTCTGTAGGGGGAAGAACACCTGTAAACGAGCCTCTTACTAAACTGCGATTCTGCGCCATAAAATTCTCTGGAAGATAGCGCATGCTGACAGCAGAGCACGGGACATAGTTATTGTTAACCCAGGGCCCTCATTAGAGACAAGTTCTTCTCCAGCAGGGCTGCTGCAAGTGTTTGATGTGCACTCTCTTGTTTAGCAAAGAAGAATTAAATATGTCTCTCGTGCATATCCAATACAGAAGCTTTTGCATCCAGACTGTTTTTTGAAATTGTACAGTAAGCAGAGACACAAAGAAGGGAAGGCTGCAATGACAGTGACAGTGATGGTGATGATGATGATGATGACGATGATGATGACAGCCCTCAGGTCCTGCTGTGGCAGAGTATCAGTTCACTTTCCGTTACTATAAGAAGAGGCCCTACTTGGGTAACTTTATAAAGGAAAGAAGTTTACTATGTCATAGTTTAGGAAGCTCAAGAGCATAGTGCCAGCATCATCTCGGCCCTGCCAGGGGTCTCATGGCAGATGACATCACAGTGGCAGGACACTTTGTGAGAAGGGATGTCACATAGCCAGACAGGAAGCCACAGACCCTCCTCGAGGGGCGAGGCTGATTCTTGTCCATTGGCTCTGTCCTGCGTCTCACTCAGGCCTGAGAGCTACTCTACTGTCTCTGGAGGGCAGCATCCAGCAAGGCCTAATGACCTCCCAGTGAGCTGTAGTCCTGAAAGCTTCCACCATCTGCCACCCTAGAGACCTAAGGCCCAGCACAGAACCTACGAGAAACACACCGAAACACGGCGGTCAGGACTGCAGCCCCACACATCGCACTTAGTGATGTAACTGCCTTCAACAGCTTTCTAGGTGTCATTGCTACTACTTGGCTCTACAAAGAGCCACAGAGAATCCTTATGGCTGCTTCTTCTGTTCGATTTTAGAAATTCATGGAGAAGTGAAATATACCATTTGGGAAAGATTTCTGGTAATATCATAGACAGCTAAAATTACTGGCTTTTCAAATTATAATTTTACATGAGACATTTTGTAATAAATCTATAAAATAGAGTTTTGTTATATATAACAAAAGTATGTGCAATATATACTATAAGAAATATTACACAAATAGAAATGCACATCCATTATTCATTCAATTTTTTTGAAGTTTCATGAACTGAAAGGAAAATAAGAAATACTCAGAAGCTAAACCTTAACTGAAGTCCAAAGAACTAAAGCGTCATCCTGGATTTCAATTTTAAAAGCCTGTGTGAGGATAAGTACATTTTAGTATCAGATTAGAGAGGGTCAGTGGATCTGGGGAATAAGAGACAAACCCCAGTGTACAATGGAGAAAAGGGGTCTAATCAGATGCTCACATAGAAATCTGGAAGTACATTTCACCATCCAGATAAATGAAGAATAATTTCACACACAATCCCCTTACTCAGTAATTAATAAGGAAAATTGTCTGTCAAATCTTAGCATTGAAGGAGAAAAAGCACCTCACTACAGAATTGTATACAAACTGACTTAATTATAATTTAAAGGCTGAATTCATAATACCCAAGTGATCTGAAAAGTCTCAAGCTGTAAATTTTTTCATGCTTTTCTTAAGGTATAATTCACTAAGTACCTTACACAAACAAAGTTAGACCAAACCAAACCAAAAATCTAAAGATCAATAAAATTTCTGCTCAGAGGACTTCACTATTAACCCAGGCCTTAAAGAATTCCTACCAATAAAGTTCCAAAAATATGAGTTTCAGTCAAAATAAATATATGCACACATGCGGGGTGGGGCAAAGTTATCAGGAGCAAATGAGTAAAAATTAGCAGAAATCTTCTGTTTGAGGAATTATCTGCCACAAATTATAAAATACACTGGTGTAATGCATTTAAAGAATAGAAGTTCAAAATTTTTTGAAAAAGGGAAAAAATAAAATAAGCATCACTTTAGAAAAACAATGATATTAGTTATGGAAAATTTTAAATGTAAGACAGAAAATTAAAACTTAATGGCTTTAATCTTAGCTGACTATCATATAAAACATGGCTAAATAAAAATTTATCCTTAACATCAAGTAAGACAAAGTCTAATATAAAATAAAATGTGCCTAAACAGAAAAATCTGAAGAAACCACACAGAGAGAAATAAAAAGGGAAAGAATGAAAAGATTTAAATACATGGAAATGAGATAAAGAAGGTCTAAGAAATATAAAATTTAGATGCAGTAAAGAAAGAAGAGAAATAGAAGCAGAGGCAATATCACAAGAAATAAGTTTGACAATTACCAGGAACTGATGGAAGATATGAATTCACAAATTTAGAAAGCCTAAGGTAAGAAGCATAGTAAATAAAATCCAAGTTAAAAGATTACAGCAAAACTACTAAGCATCAAAATCAATGATAAAATCTTGACTGCAACCACAGAAAAAGAAAGAGGTTACTTTCAGAAGAGCAAAGAGGAGGTGCCAATGAACTTCTTAGTATCCTCACTGGAATCTGGATGTCTATGAGACTAGGTCAACCTATGACATTCTTCACAAGAAAAAGGTGTCAAGTAGAAAATTAGAAATGCAGAATGAATAATGTACATGTAAAATATTTATAATACGGATATCACAGCACAATCTAAATAAATATTACATATGTAAAGCAAAGTGGTAAGACATAATTTGTAATATTTAAGTATAACATAAAATATCATTGAATAAAATGAAACCTAAGAGGAGCATGATCTATAAGCAGTGGTCCCCAAATATGGTGCATATTTAAATAAAAAATACAGCAAAAGACACTGTCATTGAGTCCGCTCAGAATCCTCCCTGTCACTTTGCAACATTCATGTCAGTTTCTGAGCACTTCTGGAAGTTTTCTTTTCCTGAGTAATTTAGAAAGTGTGACCAAAAATATGCTCAGTGTTGTTGCTGAATGCTGTCCAGTGAAAAGCCAGGCTTATAGAGACATTATGGGGTGTCCTCACCCACCTTAATCACTGGTCCTGGCACAGGTGACTTCTGGCTCTTCCTTAAAGAAAATGGCCATCAAGACAACCACAACAAGGAAACTAAAGATGCTCAGGAAAAAGACTTCCATAACTGTTTCGGAAAGTGGGGAGAGCTGTGGAATAAAAGCGGAAGGTATTTTGAAGGAGATTAAAGGCCATATAATTTAATATAATTTTTAATTTAATATAATCATTTAATATAATTTTAGATCATATCTTTGGTGGTATAACGTTAATTTGTTGTAAAAATATCATAGAAGTATTATTTCTAGCAACATTGATTAATAGTTTGGAAAAATTATATTTAAATCCCTAGTAATGTTCTATTTGAAACAATATATTGAACCCAAAGTTTGTATGAAGAACCATACCACAAAAATCCCCAAAGAAAGCTGGAAAATAAAGGTAGGGGAACTATGATATCGGTAATAGCTTTTCTTTTCTCTCTCTCTCTCTCTCTCTCTCTCTCTCTCTCTCTCTCTCTCTCTCTCTCTCTCTGAGACAGGGTCTTGTTTTGTAGTTCAGGCTGGCCCTGAGCTCACTATGGTGCCCAGGCAAGCCGCCGCGAACTCAGCAATCCTCCCGTCTCTGCCTCCCGAGTGCTGGGATTACAGGTGTGAGCCACCACGCCCGGCATTGTATGTGGTTACCGGGGATCGAACTCAGGAACTTGCGCTTGCGAGGCAGGCACCAGAACCACTGAGCTAACCCTCCGGCCCTCTTTTCTCTTTTAAAGTTAACATATAGTTTACGCTATCATAAATGCACCCTTTTAAAATACGTATTCTCAATGCGGTACAACCATCATCACTATTTAATGGCATGATTTATGATATGACAGAGAATTTCTCATGCGTTTCCATCACTACCCATCATAGTTGGATCTAGAATGATCCAAAGGCACCTATCCTGAAGGCTCGGCTCCCAGCTTGTGGCCCTCCTGGGAGGCAGTGGAAGCTTCCGGGGGAGGAGCTGACTTGGAAGAGGTGGGTTGCTGAGGTTGTGTCTCAACGCAGACCAGACCCAGTGCAACCAACTGATACGTAAGTGTTAGGGTTTGAATCTGAAACCGTCCCAAGGCCTCATGGGTATGGAATGTGGTTGGCATATGGGGCGATATTGCTGTCTCGCTGCCGGGAGGTGGGCTTTGCTCAAGCAGATGGGTCGCTTGGGTCATGGCCTAGAAAGGTTCTTCTCCCTTCCCTTTCCTCGCTTCGTGCTCTCTGCCTCTCGCCTGCAGTGCCGTAAGCAGCTCCCCTCCACCCTGCCTCTGCCACGCTTGGCTTCTTTGGAGCCAGTAGACCTGGATTGAACCAAGAGCCAAAGTAAACCTCTCCTCCTTTAGGCTGTGGCTGCTGAGTATTTTGTTTTAGCCATGAGGACAGTGACTAAGACGAAATGAAACCATGAGTCAAATAAAGGTTTCCTCCTTTAAAATGCTTTTGCCACTTTGTCACAGTGATGGAAAGTTAGCACATTACTCCTTTCCTGTCTGTCCCGGGTCCCAGGAAGCACTCACTTACTTTTTGTACCTGCGTAGGGGCCTTTTCTTGACATTTCAAATTAAGCAGAAATATTTGAAATGTGGTCTTCTGTGTCTGGCTTCTTTCACTTCTCATGGAGTTTGCAGTGCTCTCTCACTTTGTGGCACGTGTCAGCATGTCACTCCTTTTTTATGGCTGAATAATGTTCTTTCATGCAACTATATCACATTTTTAAAATTTATCATTCACTAAATGAACGTTTGGGTTGTTTCCTCTCTTTGAGTGTTATAAATAACGTTAATACACACATTCAGGTACAATCAATCTGCACTCACAGATTCAATCAACCGTAGATGAAAAGCATTTTTTCCCAGTCTGTTGGTGAAATGACAAACATATATTAACAAATGTTTTTAAAGTTAAACATCCAGAAACTTTTCTTTTAAAAAGTTGCATGTGAACTAAGCAAGTAAACCTTTTTCTTATTATTTCTTTCTTTCCTTAAGAGAGATGTCTTTCTACATTCTCCATGTGATCCCTGAACCTGTTTCCATGTGACCCTCCAGCCTTGTTCTCCTAACTTGCTGGATTACACTCCATAAGACTTCACCCAGAGTGACTGTCATTTTCCTTCAATAACTGCATTAGTCAGCCTCTGAGAAGGCAATGAAGTCCATGAGGTGATCAGCTAAACACAGGAAGGATCTGTTCTGATTCTCAGTTGACTGGCTCCATTGTTTCTGGGGCAGACGGTGGTGAGGCAGGATCCCAAGGTGGGGAATTCGTACTCGTGATCCAGCCACTCACTGTGTAGCTGGGCTGGTGATGAAGCCTGGCACACAAGAGCTCTTTGGAAGCACTTCTCATCCAAAATTAAAAGTTCTTCGCCCGGCCCTGAAAGTCTGATGGCCCAGTGTAAAATACGTCTGATGGTGTCCCAAACCTCAACAGTTCCAGCACTGTTCAAAAAGGTTAAGTTGGAATCACTTCTAACTCTCAAATCAAACACTTAGCCATGAATTCCTATAGAAAACAAGCAAACAAAGAGGAAAAAAATCTTGCCTCCTTCTAGAATAACCATTCCAATCAAAAAGGGAAAAAATAGCAAAGAAGAACGAGCCAAGCACGATCAGATCCAATTTGGGAAAACACTGGCTCCAGATCTGGCTTCTGGTAGTGGAGTCCAGGCCTTGGACAGCTTGGGCAGCCTGCGCCATGCACGGCCTTGCTGGCTGTGTTGCTGCTGGCAGTTGTCCCGTGATCCTGGCATTGCGGACTTCCGGTGGCCACCACTGGAGCTTTTACTTCACTCACAGCCTCCCTCGTCATCTCCTCAAGGGCAACACTCAAGGACTTTGAATCTGCCAACTGCTTTGCCTGCTAGACTTTCCCTGAGAATCTCAGGTGACTCTTCCATCCTCCCAGAAAGCTTTTTTTTTTTTTTTTTTTTCCTGAACGCCCGTGAAACCAGCATCACATGGATAAAGCCAACCTTCACCACAGAAGAGAGATGTGTGAGCCCCCACAAACCACAGCTGTGCTGGGCTCTTGAGTGCCCGGGTGACTGAACCTGTGGAAATAAATCCCAACTGAACAATTTCACAAGTGTCCCTGTGCAAGCAGTGTGTCTAGGTCTCTCTTCTCAAAAGTAAAGGTTCATACCAGGTGTGGGGGTTCACGCCTGTCATCCCGGTACTCGGGAGGCAGAGGCAGGAGGATTACCATGAGTTCAAGGTTTGCCTGGGCTACAGAGTGAGCTCAGGGTCAGCCAGAACTACAAAGTGGGACCCTGTCTCAAAAAACAAAAAAAAAGTAACTGTACGAATGAGTAAGGAGTCTTGGAGACAGCAACGAGCAGGATTTTGCTGATTCCTGAGATGGTATATTTTTGATTGTCCTGTTGTAAAATATTTGACATCTTTTTAATAGCGCTATAAACTTTGCAACCATGTCCCCCTTGGTTGTAACTTTAAATACATTTCCTTTTCTGGTTGAACTTTAAATTTTTTCCAATTGTAACTGAAGATCAATTGTACTTGTTTAAATTCTTTTGGCCGCATAATTAGGAATATAATGGATGGATAAACTAGTAAATCTCTGCAACTTTTTAGGGATCATCAAACTGCTTCCTAAAATAGTGGTATGGTTTCATATTCCAATTAGCAATGTATGAAGGTTCCAGTTGCTTTACAACTTTATAGCATTTTTTAATTTTCAGTTTTATATTGTAGCCATTCTGTTGGTTATAATATGATACATTATTGTGGGTTTGATTTGGATTTGTCGAGTGGCTAATGGCATTGGATATCTTTTCATGTATTTACTAGCTAGCCATTAGTACCACTTCTTTGAAATAATGCCTATCTAGAGCCTTTTCCTAGTTTTTATTTCTGTTGTCAGTAGTTGTACTTCATTAAATGTTCTAGAAACCAGTTCCCTGTCAGAAATAACGTTTTGAAATGTTTTCTCCCACTTTATGGTTTCTCTTTTCACTTCACAGTGTCTTTGTTGTAAAACATATTTTGGTGGTCCCCAAATGCCAATTTTTTCTCCTTTGCTTCCTTGTATTGCACCAATACATTAGGACACTTCTGGTTAATCCAACATCACAAGTCTCGTACCTTTGTTTTCTTTTAAGACTTTTACAGTTTTAGCTCTGAATATGTAAGTCCTTAATTTTTATTTTGTTAATTTTTCCATATGGGTGTGAGGCAAGAACCAAAATGTCATTGTTTTGTATGTGACTATCTAGTTATCCATGGTCATTTGTGAAGAGACTATTACTTTCCATTTGAATTGTCCTCACATTTTTCAATTATTACAAAGCATACTAATAATTATTTAAACCATGGTAACTAATACATTAGCAGTAATGAGCAAATTGATAAATGTACACAATACACATAGATACATCTATACAAAGTAAAAAAATGTTATAAAATAGACCAGCTCACATATTACAAAGAAGTCACTTCTATGGTATAAATGGGGAAGAAAACTGCACTGATTTAAAAACAGGAAAATTTTTCTTCCTAAAATAATATTTCTTAAACATTACTCTAAATCTGCAATTTATAACAAAAATATCAATTTTATCTGATTAAAGTTATAATATAAGCTCATCAAAGATATCAGAAAGAGAATGAAAAATAAAAATAAAAGCCAGAAATAAAACACACACACAAGGAAAGAGAGACCTTCAAAGTAACAAGTAAAATATAAATATTTCAGTAGATAAGTTCAGTTTTATAAAACAGGTCATTTGAATGACCAACATAAAAAACAAAATGTTCGACCTCGTGAGTAAATGAAAAACTGAAAAATATAAATTAAAACAAAATCATTCACATCAGATTGGCAAGAGTTTTAACAGTCTGATGAAACCAAACATGGGGTAGAGTCTATCTATCTATCTGTCTATCTATCTATCTATCACTCATCTATGGAATCAAATAAAAACTGTCTCAGTGGATACTAATACATCTACTTTGGAAAACAATTTGACATTATAAAATAAAGTCAAACTTTCATGTTTCATATTTCTTCCATTCTTTTCCTTTGTACATATCCCAAAGTCTTAATAGTCAGAAAATAACATGGATTTCTGCCCAAAAATAAATGAATAAATAACTCTGGTATACTCATAAAATGGAGAACTATAACACTGAAAAGAAATGAGTTATTCATATATTGTATGTAAAACATATGGAATAATTTAAAATTGTAATTTTGAACAATAAAAGCTCTAAATCAAAATAAATTTTAAATATGATTTCCATTGTATGTGATTACAAAATACCCAGAGGAGGTCAGAAATGCATACCTTAAAATAAAATGGCAAAAGGATGACAAAGTTCAAAATTCAATATGACAATTATTGTCTATGAAGGTATCAAAAAGGTGTGCAATGCAACAGAGGCACATAGTGACAGTAATCAAAGGCTCCATTTATTCATATTACTCCCAATATCATGAATTCACCTTCAAATTGCTTCAATACTCAGTAAAAATGAATTTTTGAGACTAAGTTTGGAGAATATCCCTTGACCCAATTCTAAGCATCAAAATCTAAGATCTTCAAGCTCATCAGATTAAATCAAAATGGATCCTGTGTAATTAGTCCATGACATAATTGCTACCAAATTGCACAATAACTTCAGAAGTAATGAGTTTATACCTCAGGCTTTTAATTTTAGTTTACTTCAAACCGAAGATTTTCACTGTGTAAATAGCATTTTTAATATACTCTTATGCAATCTCCCTCCCTCCCTCTCTCTCATATCGCTTTAGAGTTCCAACCTGTATCATGTCAGGTCTCTATTTTACTGCTGATTTGGCCAGTGATGTCCCTTCTGTGGGTTCTGGAAAGACCACTTTAGTATCTGAGTACTTTCTTGCTCTCCAGCATAACATGATCTCCCAACTCTACCTCTGCTAGGGAGTGGAACAAATATTTTTATCTTTTCACTGAAAGCAAACACATACTTCAATGCCATCACAAGTGTTTGAGGATTTCTAGTTATTGTCTGTTGTTATTTTTTGAGATTCTCTTCTGACTCAGTGGCCACACGCCAAGCCTCTGTGCGTCTGTGATAGACAGCTTTTGCCAAGAGAAATCTCCTTGCATATAAAATTACTAGGTGTCTAGTTACTTCAAATTCAAGATGGACTATTTAGGGTTGGTAAATAAGTGAGGTATGTCTTCCCTTGTTTTATCTCCCAATTGAGTCTGGGAAGTATAGACGCTCATATCATATGTGATAAATGGCAGTGAGATAAGGCCACCTCAGTGCATGCTGGGGTTTGCCACAAAAGCATAGGGAGCCTGGACTGAGAGGGGGATGTTTGTAAACAGGACGAAGCTCATTTCATCTTCATCTCTCCTCCAAAGCCGTTGGCTCCTGTTTTTCCGAGTGATGACCCTTGTACGAGGACCGAAGGGGCTCAAAATGATCCTCACAAATGTCACTGTTGAGTTGTTGACTTTCAGAGAAGGATCTTCCCCCAGGGCTGCTGCTCCTGGTCCCCGACCCACTCAGAAACCAGCGGGCTTCTGACTGCTTATGCTTCGGTGGGTGAAATGATTGGAGCTGACTGGAAGTCTCTGGGCAGGCCTCGGAGCCACACGCTCGGCCTAACTTATGTCAGCGTGGTCCCGATGACAGCGTGCTCTTACCCCATCTGCACCTGCGAGGGAATCCATTATTTTTCCCATCCCGGGGGAAGGGAAAGGTCTCTGGCATCATTACTCCTAGGCAAATGTAACTGACTCTGCCGCGTACCCTAATTTGCTTGCCATAATTATAGGTCGCTCACCCGCTTTGTTATTTTCAAGTCCCTCCCCTTCTTTTTTTTTTTTTGTTCTTATCAATAATAAATGGAGTCTGTGAATCACACGGCTGTAATATATTTGGATGTTATGAAAACGCTAATAATAACAAGGTAGCGTCAACAACACCCTGGTTTTATCAGCTGGTCGGATGCTCTATTAGGCAGCCAGTGAACAGTTCAAGCAAATTGGTTATGTTAATGTCCTGTAGTACTTGGAAAAGATGAGGGGTTGGCAATTAATTTTTTCCGAGCTTCAGGCGGACAGGCAAATTTATATTCCTCCCTCTCAGTGGGACCAGGCTCAGAGAAGGTGAGGCAGGAGAGCGAGCCTCAAGTAGCTTTCCAGGATCTAATTCAATGGTGCTAAATAAAGCCCGGAGAGAAGGGGGAAGAGGGGAAGGAGTGTACCCAACAATGGGCCTGCAGTGTTCCTTCCCATTCATTCCGCTGACAGGGCTTTTGTAACTTAAACCTGTTTTATTAATTATGTTTGACATTTCCTTAATTAGTTTCATTTACATCCCATCAGCCCCTACCCGACGATTGCTCCATACATCATTTTACTAGAGGGGCACGATGGCTACGGAATTCTAACAACAACAGGCGCTTTTATATAACTCACAGAAAACGAGTGGACAGCTCTTTCCATTGTACACGGTTTTCTAGGCAGGGATTGAACAGATTATCTGGTAACGTGGTTCACTAAATTTCTGGACCATATCAATATATTAATATAGCTATAGTCATCCCAGTTGAATGTATGTATATACTCGAAGGGATTCTCTGGCTATAGGATCTTACCTAAAATAGATACAAACTTGAATAAATGAAAGAGGTCTGAGTCCTGCAGCCTCATAGCCTCTTCTCTGACCAGCCAACTGTTCCACTTGCTCCTCACCTGGGAACTTACTGAGGTCTCAGACACAGGATCCTGGAGCTTCACGAGTCCTTAAGGACCAAGATGAACAAAATGCATGAATAAATAAATTAAGAGCCCTGGGCCCTGATCTTGAGCACCCAAATTCACTTTGTGACTACGAGTCATCGAACCCTCTGGCTTCTATGGAATGATGTGATATACATAGCAGACATTTGTCAACACGAAGCACTGCACTCCTATGTGACACCATTTTTGTTGGCATTGCTGTTGTCTGGATCTCACAGCTGTACCTTGCAGGGCTCCTGATGGCTGTAAGTGAGAGCTTGTGCTTTGTTAGGAAGCTGACTTCTAGTCTTGAGACGCTTTGCAGAGAACCCTGAACCATCACCGCCTGCTCCTCTCCCCTATTGCTGCCTTCTTGGAGCTGACCATTTGGAACCAGCCGAACTTCCTCCTGGACCAGTTTCTTTTGACTGAATGACCTCTACTCCTACCCAGCTACAAGAGTGATACTCGCATAAAATTTATACTCAGAATCAATAGGATTCTTGACAAAACTGTATTTTGTCAAGCAACTAAATTTCTAAGATTTATCTACATTACCATCTACAGAAAACCATGGGAACTGATGTCTTCCTAATAAGTCCTAACTGTTACTCTGACTTCCATTGCTTTCCTTCCCAGAAATTCTCATTATGTTGCATTGAAATGAGAACCTAGGGTTATGATGTGTACTGGTTTTATGATGTCTTATTGCCTCAGAGAGAGTGGAGGTAAATACGTGGCCTGCTTCTCTGGATCTGGTAGATTTCAGGCTGATCTCAGGGACAGAACTGGGACTGCTTCCCAGAAGCAAGCACATGTACACTTCAGTTAATTGGTGACTTCTTCCTAGTTAACCCATAACAATTTAATGAGTGCCAGTGAACCAGCATTATCCCATAATTCATTATCAAATATATGAGTTTATATTAATGAGTAGCTTATTTTGCTAACCAGTAAGCATTTCTATTTCTCTCTGAGTCTATCCATTTAAAAGGTTTTTTTTTTCTGTCATAGAGAAACTGATGACTATCCTCTTTTCTAAAACTGTTGGTGATATGGACAGACACAGTTTCCAGTTTCTTTTTCAAGTGTTGTTTTCTCAGTAGACTTCTCCCATTATTCACATTTGTTTCATCTTTCATAAGGGAAAAAAAGGAAAGGCAAAAGAAAAAGTTTTCCTCGTGAGCTCTCCTAATACTGTTCTATTCTAATGCATGTTCCCTGTTGGGATTCTTAAATGAGTGGTAGACAAGTCTACAACTTAGTCTTTCCTCTGAGCACCTTGCAGATCCCCTTAAACTTTTCCCACTGACACGAGATTTCTGAAACACATCTCTTCTGTGCTCATCAGTATCAAAATCCCAGTTTGTAACCCTAGTTTCTGGTGGCCTTCACAGGAAACCAGTCCTTCCATCCAGAAGACCAGTGTTGTCCTCTCCTCCTTATTCCTACGTACCATCCATCCGAACAGAGAAACAATCAACTCCCACAGTCGAAGAATCTGTTCTGCACAAGCAGCAAAGCTTGAAGGTTTGCCAGAAGGATGAAATTTTTCTCCTTCAAGAGTTTGAACTGGGTGAGGAAAACAAAATGTGAAAGTGGAGAACAGAAGAGGTGCAGCCGTGAACACGTGGTTGTTGTTGGTAAAATGCCAGCCCTTCCAGGCTGTGTCCTAAGCCAGTGTCATTCTCCTGTCACCCCATCCCTAGTATCTGTTTTGCATTTTTGCTTCTGTCCAAATCGTCTCATCTAATTTCCCAAATACTGGCTCTTTTTGCTAAGATGACTTTCACTCGGCTTCTTCCTGCTCTACACTTGCCTACTCATAGCATCTCCAAAATACTAAAATTATATCCTCCATATATCATGAATTCCAGCTACACTGGCTGCCAGTTCCTTTCTTTTGCTGAAAGGAGACACACTCTGTTTATGTCCTCTTTCGCCCGTGTCAGTCTTCCAACGATTCCACCGCGTGTTAACTAAAAATTTAAATATCCAAGATTCAGAGTTCATTCCACTTTTCCTTTCTCGCCATCTGCTCTATACCATGATAGTCTTTGCTTGGGCTGGGTTTGCCCAGCTCTTGATTCAGTGGGCACTATGTTTGTTCCCGTCCTCTGTGTTTTACACACATGACTGTTCACCAGCCCCGTTGTTTCTCCCACGTATGTGCTTAAAGGGGAGACATTCTTCCTTTCAGTTCTCAGGTTTTCCACCTCTATGCTTGGTTTCCACGCTTGCTCTGACCTCGGGCTGCTCATAGGCAGTTATTTTGAGCTTAGTTGTTTCATCCGAGTTTTTGTTTAACGTATGACCTGTTTATGTTTCCTTTCCCTAGTAAGTACGTTTCTGTAGATTCAGTTTTCTGAATTTCGGGTCCATGGTGTTGGAAATAGCAGTAAAAGGCGGGATGGTCAGTTCTGCTTATCTGTGCTCATACAAATAAAAAGAACATCACCACTCACCAGAGCCCAGGAATTCCTGGATGAGAGTTAATATGTCCAGAAAACAGTTAAAATCAACAGACTATGGTAACATTTCCAATGCCATGAAGAATAATTTATAGAAATATCAGATTACTTTTAACATGTGAGCGTTTTACTACATTTTACTTAACTAGACACCTAAAGAAAGTGCAGTTTTGTTGATGCAACTGTCGTACAGAGAATGATAACTAACCTACGTTGTGTGCTTTTCTAGGTGCCGTGCTGAGTACTGTTTATACATAATTTCAAATAAACACAGTGCAGATTTTCAAATCTTAAGCTAAGTTTTACAGGTAGAGAAAAATGGAGTCTTGAGAGAGAAATTAAAAACTTTTAAGACATCAAAACCTTAAGTTCACAAAATTACATGAAACACTTGAGCTGGGATTTGAATTTGCATCTGCCTGGGTGTATAATGACATCCTTTCTACTGTACTGGGAGTTATTAATCATATTAGAAATCCATAGCAATTGTCTTCACCATATCACTGCACAGGTTAGAACAAACCAAGAACAAGATCAAAGACTGCTTAGGATTTTGACTCTTATCAAGGACTATAGCAAAGCTAACATTTATTAAATATTTACCCATGGCAGGCTCTGTTCCTAGGGTTCTGTTAGGGATGGCATTACGTACTTAATCACAGCTGCCACCTTAAGTGGACACTCTTATCCTTACTCTATAAAAGTAAGAAAACTAAGCATAGAGTTTTGCACAAGGTCATGTGGACAAGAAGTGGAGAACGCAAATCTGACCCATTCAGGATGGCTCCAGTGCTGTTTGATGGGGCACCAGGTCTAGTGGCAGAGAGGAAAATACTCCTGAGACCACTACAGATCGGTCATTGGACAAAAACCCACTTGCTTTGAACCTTTTATAATCATGGCTTCTGATACCCCTAAGTGGTAAGATGCATCATGTGCTTATTCAACTCTTGCTTCACTGCTTTCACTAGACTGGAGCTGCCTTTCTCATCTTAGAAGAAAGTTAGGGCTGGGGATTTAGTTTAAGTAGTACAGTACCAACCTTGGATGCACAAGGGCCTGAGTTCGATCCCTGGCACCGCAAAAAAAAAAAAAAAATAGAACTCATCTTAGAGGAAAGTTAGCAGAAAGAAAGGCAAACTGCTTATGCATAGACCTCCAGCATGTCAGTATTTATGAGACAGAAGGGGGAAGGAGGCAGAAGAGGAAGAGATGAAAGCAAAGAAAAGAAGGAGAGGCAGGAGGGAGGGAAAGAAAATGAATGTGGAGGAGGAGAGGAGGAGAATAAGAAGGAGGAGGAGCAAAGAGAAGAAAAAGAAATAGAAGAGAAAAGGCGAGGAGGGGAAGAAGAGAAGGAACACAGTAAAAAGAAATTAGAAGAAAAAATGAAATGGAAAAGAAAAGAGAAGCATTCTTTTTATCCTAGAAATAGTAGCTCTTGCTTTGGTCTTTACCTGTCACCAGGGCACAGTTTGTCATTACCATTGTATTCTTCTTTAGCCGAGAGTCCTGATTGTTCCAAACATCGGGTCATAGAGGTCACTCTGTTCTACCGCTTGTATTTCAGTAATTCTCGTTTGTACTTGTATTTGGAGAAAGTAGTTTTGAAAAGGATTCTTACATATAGGGAGGTAGAACAGAGGCCAATTAGGAGACCTTGTGGCATGTGAAAAATATAACCAAGGTCATGATACCCAGGTCATTAAGGCCTCTTTCTAGAGGTCATAGCAATAAATTTAAGTAGTCCCTTTACCAGATAATTATGTGCTGCCTTCTTACATTCCTCTTGAAATTTCTGTCATACAAATTCATTATGCAAAGTCATAAGATATTGTTGTTGTCTGTTCCAAACTTGAAAATGGCCTCACTTTGGAGTGTGAATCAGGTGAAATATGAGAGCTTCCTCCTGGTGCTTCAAGGTAAAAGATTGATAAATTGCACCATTCAGTTGGTTTTGGAAATTACTTTCCACACCTAAAAAGTAACTTCTAGGGCCAGAGATTTGGCTCAGTGGTTCCGGTGCCCACCTAACAAGTGCAAGTTCCCTGGTTCAATCCCCAGCAATCACATACAACAGTATCATGAGCAATCAGTACCACATACCACAATGTCAGACATGGTGGCTCACACCTGTAATCCCAGCCCTAGGGAGGCAGAGGCAGGAGGATTGCTGAGTTTGAGGCTTGCCTGGGCTCCATAGTGAGCCAACTTGAATTACAAAGCAAGACCCTGTCTCAAAAAAAAAAAAAAAAAACCTAACTTCTACAAATTCTTGCAATTGTTATGGAAAAGTTCAGAATGGTTGAAAGATCTTCTGCCATTTCTTTGGCACCTCCAACAACTATGCACGAGCATATAAATTCGAGTTTGTCTCTTTGTTTGTGTATTTATTTATTTAGTCATTTATTTATTTATTTGTTTATTTATTTTCTTCAGCTAGCTCCCAGCAGTAACTGATGGGCTGCATCACCTGTTTCTCTGGAAATGAAAGATTCATTCACTGACGCAGGATCCAAGCATCTAAGGCAATTAACTGCCCATCCCATTTTCTATAAAACACTGGGCTAGTTTACAAAAGGCTGCAAGAGATCTGAAATATCATCAAGTGGTGAAAAATCAAAATATTTTGCTGTCATATGCTGTCACATACTGTCAGGAAGGCTTGTGCTCCAACCACATTCCAGTTGAATCCGATTAAAAGATCAGCAAACAAGGCAGGTTTAGGGGTAGTTGACCTCATCAGCGCTGCGCCTGGAAGTACCTGTCAGCTCCTCGCTTGTCCCAAGCAGTGACACCTGTGCTCATACAGCTTGCCAGTGGCTGTGCCTCATGACACCCCACGGAGAAAACAACAGATTGAGGTGCTCCGTTTGCTATTTTCAAATAGAGCTCAGTGCTGAAAAGATGGAGCTTAAATTTAATTCCAATTACCAGTTCCACAAACAATGAATTATTCAAGATAAACTGCCCAGTTTTACTGGAGCATGTGCGGAATATGCATATGTTTGCTACTATCTCTGATATGTGGACTGAAGTGCAGAAATCCAGTCACTCGCCAGCTTATTAGAATCCAGCTACCCTGCGGATGTCAGAGAAGCTGATCAATCGTTGTGGAGCTGGGGTTGTGTAGCGCAAAAACCTACAGACTTTCAATATACAGGATGTCTACTTGGAACTTTTCAGACTATAAAGGAAAAATGACCATCTGACAGAAAATAAGTAAAGATTTTTATTTTAAGAAAATCTGACATAAAATAAGTAAAGGTTTTATTTTAAGAGCAAGGAAAAGAAACTTTGTATGATATGAGTGAGTGTGGGTTTGGGTCTTCAGTAAGAGGTTAGAAGGAAGTAGAGGGATTGAAACTAGATTTTTCTTCTTGAAGCGATTGTGATATAGTGTGGGGGTAAGTAGTGATGTTATAATGCTATTAGTGAAATTGAAATTTGAGCTAGTTTGAAGAAAGAATAATGTTTTCTCATGGCGATTCATAAGGAGTAAATATATACTTCACTTTCCATAATTCTGCCTCAGGAATTGTTGTATATTAGCCTTAGGCAAAAAGAAGGTCTTTTTTTTTTTTTTGTCCCTGTTTAAAATTTTTGCATTTCACAAGGAAAGAAAAAATTCTTCCCTAGCTGAGCATGACTGTTTCCCCATCTGTGAGAAGCAGCTCTTGAAGCACTGGTGTAAGTCTCAAAAATGTTTCCCTTTTTAAAAGTCCTCAATTTTTAATGGTTTTTTTTCTGAATTATAAAAATACGGAGAGAGAAGTGGACACATAATTAAAATGGGATGGATTTTTATAGCCAACACACTTTTGCAACAATGAACCAATGAAGAATCAGAGTCCCGCTCAGGCCAGCTTCCAATCACTGCCTCATTTCTGTGGCTTAGTTTTGCTCCTTTATACTTTGTTCCTGTGGAATCCAGCTCTGTGTCCTCTTAGTCTCAGGTTTCCTTCCCCAACATCATGTCAGAGAAATGTATCCAGACTGTTATGTTTCCCACCATGCTTCACTCTCCCCACTGTATAATATTCCATTAGTCAGTTGCATGTACCACAAATTAGTGACAGGATGCACAGTTGATGGGCTTTTGAGTCACTCGTTTGACCCTCACTGCAACTAGTATTATCAGTCCGTCTGTGCCTGTTTCTTAGTACTTATTAACTTATAGCTATTAGGACGATGCCCATTGCAATCACTGGATCACAGAACACAACTCCATTCAGATTTAGAAAACACTTCTAAACAATTTGCTGAAAATCGTTGCACCATTTTAGATTCCCAGTTAATACGACTTGCATTGCTGTGTCCTTGCCAATGTTTGGCTCGATTAGTCCTTTTTTTCTAAAATTTTATCTTTATTGGTACATTGTATATACACATCATGATCACACTCAATGTTGGGAATCTGTACCAGTATTTGACACAATGTAATACTCCTTTTTTCCCGTTCCCCTACCCACCCCACAACCCTCCAAACCCTAAATACATAAGCTTTGTTTCCCCCCTTTTTTATTATCATCACATTTTTCTTTACCCCTCATAAGTCTTAAATTTCTTTTCTTTTTTTTTTAGGTGAAACATGTATTGGCACTTTTTAGATATACATAGTGATAACATTCATCATAGAGAATTTGTGCCTGTACATGATATATGCTGCCTGTTCTCTTTTCTCCTGTTCCCCTCCCTTCCCTTGGTTAATCTTTCAGCCCAGCCACTGTGACGGTTCGCGGTACACTGGCGTTTCACTGTGGCTTTAATGTACCATGTGACCCAACAGTGCATGCCTCTTTATATTTATCTACTACTTGGGTCTGCTTTTTTGTGGACATATCTACTCAAGTCTCACCTTTTTTTAAAATTGTTTGTGAAGCTCAACTTCTCAACATTGTTTTTTGGTTTAGTGCTTCTGTCTTCGATTTAATGCAACTTTGCTTACTCTAGAGTTGTGATGAAATTTTACCATAATATCATTTTAAAGTTCCATTGTTCCACTTTTCCTCTTTATTTCTTGAATTCATCTGGAATTGGTTTGAGGTAGGTGTTACATTTAGTTTTCAAAAATGACATCCATTTGATGTTGAGCTATTTCTTGAATAATCCATTTTTCTTTCCACTCTACTGAATGTCACAAATATTCATTCTGCTTCTGGATTTTTTTATTTAGTCCCCTCGTTCTATGTTTTGTGCTTGCGAAACCCCTTGTCTCTTCTGATCTGATCTATATATGTCTGAAAGTCTAAGGATGACTCCCACTTGCCTGCATGCCCTGGTTTCCGCCGACCCAATACTATCTCCTCAGGGCTTCTTCCCAAAGGTGGATGAGAAATGATACTGGCATGACGCCTGTGTTTGCAACAGCACAACTCATAATAGCCAGATCTTTTATGCAGACTGTCTGGCCTCTATCAGGTGAATGAAATAGAAAATGTGGATCTGTACACAGAGGAATGGTATAAAGAAGGATAAATTTGAGTCATTTACTGGAAAATGAGTGCATCTTGAATCTGCTGTGTTAAAGTAAATCAGGCACAAAAAGCTAAAGGCTAAATGTTGTATGATTTCTTAATATGACAAACCCAAAATAGGAATAATTTCAGGAAGAAAATGAAAATGGGTGAAAGAAAAAAGGGAAATAGCTTCTTCTTTTTTTTTTTTTTTTTTTTTTGGTGGTACTGGGGATCAAACCCCAGCCCTTGGGCAGCTAAGGTTGGCATGGTACCACTTGAGCTAAATCCCCAGCCTGGGAAACAGCTTTTATGGGGAAAGGAAGAGAACGTGGAGATGAAGAACAGCAGGGGGTGGGGAGGAAGGGGAAGAGGAGTAAATTCACTACGCATTTGTACCAGCTCCCTAAGACGAACGCCACTATTCTGTATCCCAAACTAATATGCATATAGAGAAACTTTTTAAAAATGCAGTATATACACAAAGGAAAAAAACATAAAATGCAGCATTTTACTTAACCCCACTGCCCCCAAAATTATGATGCTCTGGTATCTAACAGTCTAATTCCTCTGATTTATTCTTTTAAGATTATCTTTGCTGTTTTTAATTGTTGAGTTACCTGGTATATTTTTTATACTATTCATTTCCACACAGAATCATTTATGATTTTCTTTGAGGTGACATTGAATTTGCAAATAATTTAGGTTAATAATATATTAATTGTATGAAAACTTATATTTGCTAATTTATTACATTACCCCATCTTTAAGAAATTATACATTTTTCTCAAGTTTGTTTGCTTTTAGAAGTCTTACAAGTATTGTTATATTCATTCCTTAATATTTGTTTTTTATGTTGTCATAAATAATATTAGCTCTTATACTTTCTTCAAATTCTCTTTTCTATAGTGTAAAAACTAAAGTTGATTTTTCATTTGATTTCATATACAGTGATATTCCTAGATTGATGTAATCATTTTATTTTTTAAGTAGTACTACACAGGTACTATGAGTTTTCTATGTAATATTCTATTTTAATATACACAGTGACAGTTTAATTTTTGTATTTGTTTCATAAATGACATTGCTTTTGTTATTGAGTACCCAGAAAAGCACAAATAGAAACAATCATAGTAGTAATTAGTATGATCTTAGTATTTTAGAGAAGAAACTACCAATTTCACTATTAAATTTGAAATTTGCTATAGATTATATGGAAACTCCATTTCACATTCACCTAGTTTTCTTCTAATGCCTAATAGAAGTTTTTAATCAAAAGTGGGTATTGAATTTTATCAAGTATGAGAGGTACATATTTTCCTCTTACACTATTGTGGAAAATTATATTTTTTCTAAATTTAAAAAAAAACCCTCCTAGGAAAAAGATCAACATGGTTTTGATTATCATTTTTATGTGTGTATGGGTTCAATTTGATAATATTTCATAGTAGAATTTTGTGTCTGTTTAGAATGGTCATTCACCTATATATCTTTTTCTTCTTGTAATGTCTGTGTAATGTTTTTGGTATCAAAATATTATTACCTAATAAAATACCTAAATAAATGTTCCTTTAAGAGTCAAGAAAAAAGTATTACAGTTTAAATTTTGAAAGAAATCAATAAGGCATTCATCTGGAATATGAAGATAAGGCTTTTATTTTCTAGTTTAAAATATGTAATATATAGAGAATTACTCAGATCTTGTATTTCTTTTATTTTATGGTAGTTTAAAAAGTTTGTGGTTTTGTTAACATATATTTTATGTACATTTATAAATTATATAAAATTTAATTGGTATCAGCATAAGAGTGCATATAATTTTAGCGAACTTGACTTTGTAAGATCTCTGGATTTCTAATCTTTGCTGATACAAATACCTGATACATTCTCTCTTTTAAGCATTCTTTAGAGAAGTTTATTACTTTTATCAACTTTTTCAATGAGCCAATATATTGATGTTTTTAATACTTTTACCTTTTAACATTTTATTTTTACTTACTTTGGTATAATGTACAGTGGTACCTTGGTCCATGAACATTTTCATTTGCAAAAAGTTTGCTTTGTGAACAGAAATATTTGGCAAAATTTTATTTTTGTTCACAAATGCTACATTGGGTGACAAACATGACCATAACTACCTTTCCCACATGAACACAGGCATGAACATCTTTTCCGAAATCATGAAAAAAAATTAACTTAGTGAACTGAGACGCCACAGCACATTTTGGCATGGATGCTAAGATATTTGATTTTTATTATTTTATTAGATCATCAATTTTTAGCCTAATTTTTTTCAGAAAACACAAACATACATACTATCCAAGATTATGACTTTATCACTAGAGTTTTGAATTATTTTCTCTTCTAGTCAGAAAGGGAGAGAAAGTGTTCATCTTAGATAAATCAGAGACTGAGCTGGGTTGAGACTGAGGTGTAAATTGTTAAGACTACATTTACCTTATATATTTTCTGTTCCAAGGGTTTAGTCTTCCAGGTCTTAGTAGTGGCTGTACTTTTTAGTATCTGTGGCTTAATGTCTTTCACCCACTTAATAAATGTCTTGGCCTTGATTAACTCAGGTATTACTTTCTACCCTACTTGCTATCTCTTCTCTTTCTGACATTTCAGTTATGAAAGATCTATATCTTTTATTACACCTAATTTATCTTTTACCCTCCTCTCCTATTCCTTTTTTTTATTCAATGGCATGTTTTCCACGGCATTACTTGCACATTTTGCTAATATCAGTAAGCATTCTTTTTAAACTGTTCTATATGGTTTAAATGAATGTAACGCATTCTTTTTTTTTTTTTCTTTTTTGAGACAGGGTCTCGCTTTGTAATACATGGCTGGCCCTGAGCTCACTATGTAGCCCAGGCAAGCCCCCAACTCAGCAATCCTCCTGCCTCTGCCTCCCGAGTGCTGGGATGACAGGCGTGAGCCACCACGCCGGGCACTGTGGTATGTGCTGTTGATTGCTCATGGTGTGAGTCTCCACGCCCAGCATTGTATGTGGTTACCAGGATCAAACTCAGGACCTTGCGCTTGTGAGGCAGGCGCCAGAACCACTGAGCCAAATCTCCGGTCCTGTAACACATTCTTAAATTGAGGGGGAAAATGCACTTTTTTCAGCTCCAAGACTTCCATTTCCTTTTTTTGAATGCTGGGAATCTAACTCAGGCCTATACTAGACAAGCACCCTAAGAATGATCAATTTTCTCAGCCCTTTATTTGCTTAAGTAAACTCAAATTTTCTAAGAACTTTCCCCTTATTTTGGTACTAAATTATTGAACATAATAGTTTCAGCTGTCTTTAATTATTTGGTAACTAATATCAGGATCACCTATCTTCTTACTGTTAATTTTCATTCTTGAACACATCTCTCAGCACACCTGTTAAATACTGGGATGTGTAAAATAAATACTGTGGAAGCTTCAAATGCTTTCATCTCTTTCTCTATTAAAATCAGAATTTGTGTGTGTGTGTGTGTGTGAGAAGGTATAGATCTTACTCCAGTAAGAGACTAGGCTGCTTTGAGTGAGGAGTCCAGACATTTAAAAACTTGGCCACGTCTTAGGAGGATAAAGAATAAATTAGACAATGTAAAAGGTATAGGTCTTTTCATAACTGAAATTTCAGAAAAAGAAGAGCTAGCAAGTAGTGTAGGAAGTCATACTTGAGTTAATCTAGGCCAAGCTCCATGTCCGCATCACCACCACAATGTGGGCATAACTCTCAGGCATTCTGATTGAGAGCCTGAAGTTATTTCTAAAGACTTCTTTTCATGAGTGGATGCGAAACTAATTTTTGTCCTTCTAATAATGTGGGAATTCAGTTCAGCTTTTTAGCCACTTTTGCCTAACTTCTTGTCAGGTACGATTGTGAAATTTAAGAATTAAAAAATTTGTCATGTTGAAAATTGACACAGAATATGAAACTTAGTCCTCTATACCTCCTTTTCTTCTGGGCTCATAACAGCTTGACTCCTGACTGTCTTGATAAGCCTCAAGTTAACTTTTCCAGCTTTATGAGACACTTGCAAGCTCTGCCGGTTACCTTTTAAATCTTGTCCATTACTTGGCTTTTCAGCTTCTTTCACTGATTGTTTAAAAGCCAATCAACACCTAGTGGGGATATTGCACAGGGAATTTTGCATTTCTTCAAAATCTTTGCTGGTACTTCCTTAGAAGATTCTTGATGTCTTCAGAGAGAATATTTTCAAAATTTCATAGAAACAACTTTGTCCTTAATGAAAATAATGTTCTATCTAAAGCTGGACTGCTGGAAAGAGAAACACTCAGAACTTTCATATTTAATTTAGGAAAGATTTTATCTTTTTTTTTTTTTTCATTAGCAGAGGTTGAATTTGGCCCCTTGTGCTTCCCAGGGAGGTGTGATATCACTTGAGCTACTTTCCCACCTTAGCTATGTTTTTAGTCAAATTTCTCCCTAACAAGAGCATTTATGTACCATGATAAATTCATTTCTTAAATTACCTAAGGAACAAGTATCTGTTGACATTTGATAATGTCTCTATGGGGACAAAAATGTTATTAATATGAATCAAATTTTGCCTATTTGAAAAGGTATTTTTCAATTGTCGTGATAGTACATACCTGTAATCCCAACACTCTGAGAGGCTGAGGCAGGAGGATCAAAGGTTTAAACTCAGCCTTTTTAATTTAGTGACTCAGCAAACCATGTCTCAAAGTAAAACAATACATAAAATGGATCGGGTATGTAGCTTAGTATGAAGTCCCTGTTTTCAGTTTAAAGTATAACCAAAGAATTGTTTTCTTCTAAAATACCTTATACAAGTAAATCACAGTATTTTGAGTGCTGCTGTTACTACTTTTTCACATATTTAATAAAAATTGTACATTTTTGGACTAGTAGGGAAATAATTCAGAAAACAAAAAGTAAGGTCACAGAAATGAGTAGATTTTGCCTTTAGGTTTTAGGAGATCTCTCATTATGTATAATGTTATGACATACTGACTGACAAAATTCTGATGGACTGTCATTTGTGACAGAGTGACTTCAATTAAATTGATGACAAGATGACATGTTCATGTGCATGGTATTCTACCCAGTCTTTCCAAATTTTTCTCATAGCACCACTGATTTTAAGGGTCATGTTCTTGATTACTTGGTAAAAATGTATTTCCTTCTGCTTATATTCAGGGTCTATGTAAATAATCATAGCATTGTTTTCAAATGCAAGGCTGGGATCTATCCTTTGCAGAGGATAGATCTGTCTGCAACTTAAACCTGTATCAAATTATTTACCTGGTAATTTCCACTCTCAGAATGCATGCAAACACATACATACACTCACCTGCCTCTTCTCTCTTTTCTCCTTTTTATTTCTCCTTCTCAGATGAAGGGATCAGATGAAAGAATGGGTTGATTTCTTTTTTATAAAAATGTGCTCACATCTCGTTAGTTGGTAGTCAACATCCTACTTAATTTCCCATCATGAAACTTTGCTGATGAAACTGAGTCTACAGTCAGAGTTGTCTAATCTTGAAGGCTGTTGTCAGTTTCTTATACGGTTCTGCATTGCATATGTGTAAATGGCATCCTTTTGAAAACTCCTTCCCACTCTTTGTTTTCCCTACTTACAGAGTTTGAAGGAGGGATTTGGGTATACATGACTGGAAAAGGCAGTGTTCTTTAGGCAAAAGGAAAACGGCTACAAGGTAGTAAAGCAAGAAGAGGAAAGGAAAAGAAGACATGAGTGCAGTCTCAGGCGAAGTTTTTCCTTCGTCTGAACCTCTGGCCTCCCCTAAGGAAATGGGCCTGGGCTTGCAGGCCTGTAATCATTTAATCACTTTTTTGTTGGACCCTCCAGGAAGGATGGTATACCTTTCCTCTAGTTCAGTGGTCACCATCCTTTCCAGTGCTGGGAACCAGTTTTGTGGGAGTGTTTATTCCACAAGGTAAGAGGGTGGCTTCAGGTTGACCCAAAGAACCAATCCAGATACCTTTGGGATACACAGTTCCACACAGTAGAATTCATGAAAATCCAACATCTGCGCTGATTGGGCTGGAGAGAAACTCTGACCATAATGCAAGCGATGTGCCCTAGGTGGAAACGCAGGTGAAGGTTTTCTCCCTTGCCCACCGGGTACCTCTGCTGTGTGGCTGGGTTCCTGACATGGGGATGGAGACCCCTCCTTTGTTAGCTAAGGAAAAGTCTAAGGAGTGGGGCAACTATAGCCTTTGGCAGCCAGTTCTCCAGGGCCTAGCCCACCACCTAACCAGCCATGGGCCAGGTGATCTTGAAAAAATAAAAATAAGAGTTGAGTCATTCTTCTGCTTAACGACTTATTTTTTAGTATATGTGCTGCCGAAGCAAGCACATCAACTTATTTTTTAGAAAAACAAAGCAAAACAACACAGGGACTTACCTGCATTATTCCTAATAATGCACACAGGGTCCTCTGTGTTGGGCTCACTTTTACTTCTGAAAGCACATTTTGCCCTACTTTTGCTTTTTATTTATTCTGTTGATAATAAATCTTCACAGAGAATGTAATTAAAAGACAGCATACATATTGCTGGACATGCTGAATACAAAGCCCATCTCATCAGAGTGGCTTCAGACCACACTTGGCTCTTTTTTCCCCTAAAACCTGAGAGCTGTGGTTGGGACAAGTGACTGTGCCCAGAGGGCCCCACCTTCCGGGCTTGGTCCCCAGAGTGTGACGAGGAAGTTTAGGGAGAGGGACCCAGCCATGGTGTTGAAGAGATTGTGGGAACCTTTTCCTTTTTGCTTTTGTTTTGTTGCACTGTGTGTTCTCGGCTGTCACCACCTGGCATATCCACTGGACGCCAAAGCAATGGATCTGCTCGCTCTTATCCTGGAAACCCTAAAACTGGGAGCCCAAGTAGGCCCTTCCTCCTTGTCCTTTCATTCACTCCAGTATTTTGTTAGAGTCACAGAAAGCTGACCCAAACAGCAAGGAATCGGAAATGGACTGTTTCTCTGTGAAAGCATCATGGGCTGCATATTCACTCTCGTGTCTCACACTATCTCCTGGTAGAGAAGTTTTTATTTCCTTTTATTTTCTATTAGGTTCCTCTGGTCGCCCTCATCACAGTGCAATTTATATCTAATTAGTTTTACTTATTGATGGAGCGTCTAAGCTGGATGTCAGGTGGAGGGGATCATGGACTTTGACCTCTTGCGTGAGGATTGTCTCCAGGTTCAGGGAGACTCATGGGTACAAGCTCAGGGATCAGGAATGCCTGAAAGCTAAGCAAGTAAGTGACTGTCATGCAGATTGAGGGCTTAAAAGTTTGATTAGCTTAGATCTTGGAGGTAATTTATTAACTGTTCAAGTATAGTATATGTCTGTACTTTTTTTGATTTCCCTAGAAGTATAGTACACAAAATTTCCCTTAAAAAGTACAAATTTTTTTTTTTTTTTTTTTTTTTTTTTTTTGCTTTTTGAGACAGGGTCTCACATTGTAGTTCAGTTCAGGCTGGCCCTGAACTCACTATGGTGCCCAGGCAAGCCACCGCGAACTCAGCAATCCTCCTGTCTCTGCCTCCCGAGTGCTGGGATGACAGGCGTGAGCCACCACGTCCGGCACAAAAGTACAAATTTTGATTAATAGAATTCAGTTTCTGAAGAGATTCTGAGGAATCTCATGGCAGCTTTCAGTAGCAAAAGTCTCGAAAGAAGTATTTTTAATGAATCCTGATTTACTGTAATTGGTGCTTGTCCATATTAAAAATGAGAAACGTCCTACTCCAGGTGACTGAGAGCTTACAAAAAAGGCAGCGTTTGGCTTGAGAGCCCGACCCTATCCCAAGAAATGAACTCCGCTGATCCTCAGCAACCTTTGTATTCATTTGATGTCAGAATCCTGCCCCTTCACTGGGCAGAATCGGCTCCTGAGCTGTTGGAGCTCATTAGTCAGTCTCCAGGACGTGGGGCACGCCTGCATCTTAACAGGCATAGGATGGGGTGTGCAGAAATCAGAAAGCTAGGAGCAGTTTTGTTATTTTTCACAGGCTCCATCTGCCTCCCAGGCAGATATTTGAGAGAGCTTGTCCTTGGTATCTCGGTGAGTGTAAAGCTAAGGATGAAACGCTACAGAAAGTACAGCCCAGCCTTGGTGTCTTGGGGGCTTCCAGGGAAAGGACCTGGAGTGGGGGGATTAAGCAAAGGAAGAGGGCAAAATATGCTGCTGAGTTTAATCTGAACAGTGTATCTATCACCCAAAATGATACAAATCAGCCATTACTGGATCACGCAGAAGCAACTCTCCTACCTGCGATCCCTTCTTTGCTTTCTAAACCTCTTTTCAGCTCAGCCTAATGAATTGTCAGAACTGTCAGACAGCTCTAAGGAATGACAAATGTCTATGATTTGCCGCTGCTGCTGCTGTTCTGCTGGAAACACCTGATGTATGTAGCCTTGCATTCTTCAGTTTCAAATTAGAGACTTGGAAAACAAAATCAACCTTGATAAATTTAGCAATTTTTCCACTGTTCTGTAAGCTGAACTGAATGGATATTTTTAAAGATAAAGAACTCTCTTTTGTTCTTATAATATGTACGTGGCACAGGGTAAATCTCAAACAGCTAACGTCTCAGTGGTGGGGCACATGTGCAGATGGGGGAGGTAATCGCCCACCCACGAATTAGTGCTCTGTTGATATTCCTATTGCCAAGATTGATAATATATTCTTTTAAAGCAAGTTGTGCTGCTTTAATGCTATTAGGGACCACCAGGACGTGAAAATGTTGGATTTGTGAAGCAAGAATCTAAGATGAGCTAACATTTCACAGGTCTACCAGTGGGATTTGCTTACAATGGGAGAAGTAGGAGCAATTTAGAGAGATTATTTGATGCTTTAAAAATGAATGAAAGATATTTACTAATAAATAAATTACTCTACTGCTATGAAAATCGTCCTAGATATTGCATATCAATTTAGCACAAAGATGAAACAAAGGCTGTAGTTGGATAATACATTTCTCTGAAACAACTTTTTTCAAATAACTGGACATTTAGTGAAAATTTGAGTCAGTTGGAATAAACAAAATACTTGACTCATGAGATCATCATTCCTTACATTTTCTATTACATTTTTATGAATACGCACAGAATACAAACATGTTCTGATTATGTAGTTATAAAACTGATATCTTTAAATAGTATTCTTTATTCTAATCTCTCAACATGAATTTTTCTCATGCCATGATTTTACATTAGCTATAACAGGTAGAAAAGAGTACAATGCTTTTTGAGATTGAAATACCACTGAATAAATATCCCTTTCAGTTCACCAAATATAATATAGCCCTCAGCCACAGTTATATCAGTTATAAAATGTTATGATTCTATCTAGTAAATCAGTTCTACCTCTTCCTTTAAGTCACATAATAAGAAGTGTGTCAAATTCCTAAAGTACACGTTCTTATTTAGAGTCTTTCCTTTTTTTGGTCAAATTCTAAAAGAAATTTCACAGAATCAACTTTCACCAATACCGCAGGGCCTGGGTGTCATATGGTGTGAGTCCTAAGTCTATGTGCTTTCCGCTCTTGTTATGGTTTAAATAGGAAAGGACTCTCAAAGACAAACAGATTAAAGGTTTACCTGAAAAGGTAGCAAAGTGCTCCGAGGTGGAGACTAAAGCGAGGATGAAGTCCTGGTGGTGCTCAGCCACAGGCGGATCATCTACTGGGAGGTTCATCACTGAATGGCTCTTCAGAGAACGCGGGCCCAGGGGGAGGCAGTGTGTCACCAGGGGCCTTGAGGTGCGTCTTCCCCAGGCTTGGCCTCCATCCTCGTCGCTGGCTCTGGCTCTTCGCTCTTTCTCTCTGCCTACTCTGCCATGAGACGAGCTGCTTCCTTCAGGATCAGTCCTACCACTGTGAAGTTTTGTCTTGGCATGGACCTAGAGCCGTGTGGCTAACTGACAGTGGGCTGAAGCTCCTGAAATAGAGGGTTAAAATGAATCCTTTTCTCTTGTCACGGATATGGGGAGGCTAACACTTTATCCTCTATGTAACGGATGAGAACGAAGATGCAAGAGACAGGGACTATCTTGGGGGGGGGGGCGTCATCACCTGAATGGAGTGAAGCTCTGAATTGACTCAAACCCCCAAATTTATGGAGGAACAACAGAGGCAAAGTCCTTCGGGGTGCAGATCTTTGTGTTACGTAGCAGGGCCGGCAAGGCAACAATTTGACTGAAGGATTAACTTACCTGAGCATCCCCTTGGACGTTCCCCTGTCTCCTGTGAGGTCCAGCAGCGTTAGAACTGGGAAAGCGCCCTGTCTTCAGGACGTTGGGACTCCTCGGTCAGCAGCTCTCCGCCTCCCGAGTCAAGCGGTGTAGACCCAAGGGATAGGGCAAGGAGCTCCACAGATGACTCATAAGGTGACCTAACAAGACAGCGAGGCCACTTGGTCCCCACAGTAGAAGATAGAGACTGGATCCTTACAAAGATAATGTGTGTTATGTTAGTCCGTATTACAGAGTAGTTCGTGGATTAAAGGACAGCAGAAAAGCAAAATATCCTAGAAGGCATGTGGTTTGGATTCAGAGAGGTTGGGGTTTTCTTCCCTTCGCTGTAGTTTAGGGCAACTTCTTTATCTATAAAATGAAAGTTCAGTTTCTTAATTATTTCCAAAAATAAAATGATATATTATTCCTAGCACATAAGAGCGTCTTGACATTCCATATATATGAAGGAGCAAACATTTATATTTTGCCCATAACAACAGAACTCTCCCAGACAGATGCCTTTTCCTTTTCTGCCCTAAAGACTCTCTCAAACCCTTAGTCATGAGGAAAGGAGAGAAACAGTTTCTTTACATAATAATGTAGAAGGATGAGGCAGAAAAAGAAAAAAATGCCTCAGGAAATAGAAAGGCCATAATAGTAATACTTCATAACTGTAGAAAACTTAGGCTTTCAAGAATTATTTAGACTGCATAAAGCACTTCCTATTTATACAGTGCTATTTAATGGCTACCGGGTAGTTCTTCCCAATACCCTGTTGAAATATTCTGCTGTGATGATCTCTGTGTCTCAGAAGAGGAGGCTGCAGTATGAGGAGGGAGATGAAGCGATCTCTTCAGGGAAAACGCTTTTGAGTTTCCATGGAGACACTGGCGAAACTGAGCTCTGTCCTCTTCCCACCCGCCCCTCAGTTCCCCTCTTCACCTGTGACTCCTCCTTCTAGCAATTTAATCACCGTCCAGAACTAAAGTGCTAGAGGGTGGAGTCGCAGGTGAGGATGGTGAGTTTTTAAGTTAAAAACAGGACTTTTGAGGACTGAATGACGACTCCAGCGAGTACCTGATACTTCACCTTTCTTCCGGACTGGATCTCGATTATTCGGGGAGGACCAATGAGCCCAAGGGTACAGAGATTCTGCGAGGGACGTCATCTGTTCTGTGCTACAAAGAGCTCTTCGCAGGGTCCCTGGACACAGGGAGTTGGGAGAGGACTCAGACACCAGCCGCACCACTATGGCCAGAAGAACCTGTCAGGTAAATGTCTCCATGTGAATTATTTTCTAGATAAAAAGAAGCCTGATTTCTGAATTTTATATCTCATTTTTAAGACAATAGTAGTTTTTATTTTTGGTAACATCTTTGGGAAAGCATTGGGAAATGAACGTCATATCCACTTTAACTTTCACATCTCTCCAGCTTCACTAAGGAGTCCATCCATCGCCTTAGGTTGACGACCACAATTATGAATCACTGAGCTGAGTGCAGGGGAGAAAAGTGTCCATAAAACTAGAGAAAACTAGATTCACCTCTGCTGGAACAAGAATAAAGCAGCCAAGCTCAAAATTTGGACAGTGGATTTGGAAGTACTGAGCAAGACAGGAGCAACTGTATTGGCTCTTCCAGGACACGGGGTAGGAGACAGACTGCGCTTTACATGCTGGGCCAGGCCCAGGCCACCTCGTCACACACCTGCCCTGGATGGGAGTGAAGAAGACAGAACTGGACACAAAGAGAATGAGGGGAGGACTCGGGGGCTTGGATTCTCCTGAGGGAGGGCACACAGCACGGATGGAATAAGACTGCACTTTCGTCCAGCCAAAGTGAAATCAAACTTTTTGAAGAAAAAAAATATATATATATATATGTATATATGTACGTATGTATATGTATATATGGATGTTGCATCATTCCTGTTCACGTTGCTGCATTTTTGCCCCCTTTGACATCTGGAAAATCTCAGCTGAATGAAAGGAAGAAATGACAAGACCTCCCCTAGTATTATTTCCAGACTGGAAAAGTAAAATGCACTATTTCTTGGGCTAGTGATGCCTTCTAAACCCAAATACTTATGTGCATATAGGCCGAAGTGTATGTCCCATGTTCATGTAAATTCCGTTTAGGAGGAGATTAAATGCACTGAATTAGCCCCTAAGTTTAGTCAGCTGATTCAAACCACCTGATCTACAGCTCGGCCAACCCCGGACTCTCCCCTCCCCGTCATCGGGTGATGGAGGGAAGAGGGAGAATGGTGGAGCGTCTGTACTTCAGAAACGATGGCTCTGCCCGGACAGCACTTCCCCTGTGACTGTCACCCACTCTAGGGAAACCCAGGTGTGGGCCCAGCAGCGCTGACCCCCCTCTTTGCCCACCTTCAAGGGGGCAGCTCCCCACATTGTCCCCTGGGCCCGCGCAGCGCTCTTGCTCACAGCCCTGGGCTACTTCCCGCCTCGCAACGTGCTTCTGACTCAAAACCAGGACTTGGAGGTAACACAAAAACAATGTCTCTCGTGGGCAGCAACAGTTCCTTCCGGCCCCACTTGCCCTCGCTCCAAATAGGAAAACAATGCTAAGTAGTCCGGCAGCAGGCACCGCTGTGCCTGAGGGACTTTGCATACTGTTTCTCCATGAAAATCAGTTGTAGATGAGGAAGCTGACGTGGATAAAAGCGTGAGGGCCCCTTATTAGCCACCTGGAAAAGGACCACTACGGAGCACAGAATTCAGCAGCCTCCGTGTCTCGAGCCTTCTTCACCTGGCAGCGTTTCAGCAGGACGGCAAAGAGAGACCTTCAGGTAGCCTTTAACGTGATCGCTAAAATCGGTAAATAGCACCGTGTTGGTGAAGACCAGATGCTCTGAATTTCGATTCAAATAACCCTACCATTAGGGAACTCCGGGGTTTTAAAAAGACGTGTTGAATAGTAGATTTTTGTTGTTGTTGTTGTTTTTTAATGAGCAAAATGAGCTCTGATTTTTCTCTCTGTCTTTCCTCTCTTCGGACAACATGATACTCATTAAGCCCTGATCATTTTCAACGCAGACTCTCATGGATAAACTAGAAGCAAAATCTCATAGAAGTTACCTGGTTTTTCACCCCACCTGGATGGCTCAGACCCCATCTCCTCTCACATCTGCACTGTCGTTAATTTGCAACAAGAAGAAATACATTATACTTGTTGAACTATAAATGAGTGTTGATAACTTCTATGGACAGTTTGAATGTCTATCCAGATTTGTAAACGTGACTAGGAAGGGGGTAGGTCAGCAAGAATAAATTACGTTTTTTAATCATCATAAGATCATAGCTAGGTTAGATTCTTTTCTTGATTCATGCATCAAACATTCTGTTACAGGTTTAATTATATCATTCTCCCGCGCCATATCCCTCACTGCAGGACTAATGCACAGTGCCTCAGATCGTGAACCTATTTAGATAGAATGTATTTACAAAGGTAATCGAATTAAATTCAAGTCACTAGAGTGGACCTTAATCTGCAGAGAGATGTCCTCTTAAGACTATAACACAGATATACACCAAGAGGGAAGAGGACATGAAGACATGGGGGAAAGACAGTCATCCATCAGCCAAGGAGAAAAGCCTGCATCAGGTCCTCCCTGAGGGTTTCAGAATGAAACAACCACATGGCGACACCTTGGTCCCAGGCTGACTTCCCCCACTGTGAGCTGACACTTTTCTGCTGTTTTGGCCACCCAGTTTGTACTGCTCTGTTATAGGAGCCCTTAACAGACTCTTACAGAATTATCAAGAATAGGGACCAGGCCCTTTAAGTTAAATGGCAGCTGATTTTCCTACTATCTTTATAAGTGTCTTATGATCCACATGTAAAACAGAGAACTACAAGTTAAACAACTTGCTCAAATGGCTAGTATTCTGCCTGGGATGTAACGTTGAACGTCTCTGACTTTAAAGTTTTTGTAGAGCTACAGGTGGTGAGGAAAGCAAGAATTTGTAACACTCAACTATGTTCTTAAGCTTTGAATAATGCTCCTAAATGTATACACACGTGTGTACATATATACATGCCTGTATGTGCCAGAGAGCTAAAGCCCACATACAATCAAATGAACATAATTGTTGAAGTCATCCTTAATCCATCATGTTTGTAGCTCACCACTGGTGGAAATTCACAGATCTATAAAAATGAAGAACACTGTTGGAAGAACTGATCAGAAAGAAGGATCACGAGTCAGCGGCATCTGTTTCCCCAAAGGCACTAGGAGCATTTGTAAAACCCTAGCAGAACCTCGGAAGCAAGAAGAATCAGAATCGCTTCGTAGTCATCGTGGACTTCTGTTATTACATTACTTTGAGGGAAGATGGGTGAATCTTCCCGGACTGGAGCATCAGAAATCCCTTAAGTGATCTGGAACTCATTCTCGATCATCACTCGCTATTGCCGCAGAAATAATCATGCAGATTCCGCAGCGGAGGAGCGTGGCTGGGCGCACAGAGTTCATGCGTGACACATGATGTATGTGTTCAGAGGAACAGATACATCTTTCTTACTGCTGCCTCACAGCAGCTACCCTCCACCATCCCTCCCCGCCAAATCACCTCAAATAAATGTGCGTCCTGCACCACTCACTATAATTCCTTCATTTTTAAACACATAATGGAAATGTATAACTAGTCCTCATAAAAATTTATATCTCAATCCGTCCCTTTAATTTATAACAGGCCCTCTAGGCGGTTATTATTCAAACATTAATAAAATGCCTATGGATCACCAAAAGCAAGTGTCCCCAAGTTCACTTCTCTCCCTATTTGTACATATATAAAACTAGATTAGTGTTAATGCCATTTCTGGCTCTAACAACAATTACGCCTTTAATAAGAGCAGCCTGTATGATGTATTATCTTAATCATGGTAGGTAAAGGGGCTCCCATCATAAAACCAAAGTTGAATTTTTCATGCCCTTTGCAACAATTGTTACTCTTAATACTCCATAAGTTTGGATTCTGCAGTTTATGCAAATGCTCCTTTTCTATAAATTTTAGATTTATCTCCATTTGTCATTGTGTGCATTCTAATATAAGGTGATTGTTTCTCCCCTAACATATGATTAAAACCCATTTCAATTATTTAGATTTGGCAAGGAAATAGAATAAAAGTAGGGTTTTCCTCTACCGCAGGGTTAATTATATGACTTTTAAATTGTTAATAAATTTAATGCAAGTCCAAACATCACAATTTTTAAAAATAGTTGTTTTGAAAAGGATTTCATTAAACCAAGTGCAGAAGACTAGAAGCACAAAGCTATTATTTCATTATGCTGCTGTAATGTCGGATTCTAAGCGTTCCATCAAAGGGCAGCTGTTCACCCTCCTGATCCCGCAGTTTACTTCTTATTCCTGCCATTTGCCCATGAACCTTACAACCTCGTAGCATGCGTTTTCCTGAATTAAAGAATAAATAAGTAAATAGCTGACCTGTTTTCTCCTCTAAAATGGTGTGATGCCTTTCAAACTCTGCTTGATGCTTTCTGAAGAGGTTTTGTACAAGGCAAGGCTCTATCATCGAACAAAACAGAAGCACAGATGATGTCTTTTCTAATGTGTGTGCTTTTTTTCAATATTACTGGTAGGTCTTTCTCAGTACTTACAACAAACGGCCTAGAGAGATCTCTTTGCAGACCATGCGAAAGCCGAAGCTTCTATGTGATATGTGTTCCTAAGAAAAGTTTCTTTTCCTAGTAAATTCAATCTCTCCCCATCCATCTCTCTCCCCAGACATTAAAAAATACCACTGAGTAAAACAGCTGAGAGGTTTTTCGGTGGGCCAGGAATAGAAGTCTTTAATAAGGCCCTTGACTTCAGTATATTAGCCAATTTTCCACAGGTTTTGTCATGACTACTGATTTTTCACCTCCGCGATCCCCTTTCAATAGATGTAAAGCAACAAAGCTAAAAATCGCGGGTTGATTCTGGTTAAATGTTAGTCGTTACTGCTAATGAGCTTCTGTACCTTTAAAAAGCTAAGTCGGCTTCAGCCCCTTTGTACCCTGCAGTCTAACGGTCTTCCCACTAATTGGTTCTGTGTAAATGAAACAAGCTGAAAAACACGGTGGCACCAATAAATATTAATAAGTTATTGTTTGTTTTCTTTACCTTGCTTATGAATTCATACAAAGACAGTGCTAAGACATTAACTCCAGTCTATTAATTGCCACCTGATAATTGCCACCTGATACTTTTCTCCTGGATAATTAGGTACCCATTAGTTCTAATCAAGTAGTTACTTAATTATTGCAGTAATTAGTCTAATGGACTAGCAAATTGAAGCTTTATCACTTTTGGATACTTAATGTTCCTGACAGAGTACTTCACAAGTGTCAGGGTTCCAGATTCAGCAACCTGTCATCTGAGAACCCCTCCTCCTCTTCCAGCCACTGTGACCGACAATGTTGTGGAGTCTTCCAGATGCAGCCCACAGAGATTCCTGCTTCCCAGCCCTGGACATCCTGAGCCACTTGACAAAGGTACAATTCATCATCTCACTCAGGGATTCCCCATCAACTGGCCCAACTTTTGGATGACGTGAAATATCACTTCCACAGTCTCTTTGTATTTCACTGGGTTGTGTCTGCACAACAAATCCTGTGGCTAAAGGAAAATTCCTGCTTAGAAATGCAATAGGATCTAGTTAATAATAGCATCCCCTAACTCTCTCAATGAATAAGGAGATGATGGGTGAAGCAGGGGGTTCTACCACCATTCCCAAATTATGATTTCATTGTACAGGAACTGAAAGAAGTCATTAATCTACTTCAATAGTGGACTACCAACTGAAAAGGGGCCTGGAACAATGAAATCAATTTTCAGGATAATGTTATCACTTCCTCAGTTGTGCAATCTCCGTGGACTTGGAGTGTATTGACTATCTTTTCTGTCAGATACACTCCACAGTTAAGACACATTCCAGAACATTCCTTCCCTGTTTGGGCCTCTCCATTACCAAAGCTACTTATTTATTGTGTCCTCTTAGACGGTCACTTATGCCTCCATTTCAGAGGTCCTCTTTCTTGACTTGCCAATGCTTTCCAGGCCTTTTCCCTGTCAATCTTTACATTTGGGAGGATTTCCAGGGCTGGGTCTTGGGTATTATTTATCTACTCTGCTGTTTATCAAAACCTATGTTCTCTTCCTGTGTAGCCACATTTCTGTAAACAGCTTACAAACCCGGTCTGGTCAGCTTCCTGGCTAAACTCTTTCAAAGCTCCCTCTTTACTCTCATAATAGTCCCCTGACTCCTGACCTGCCCTAGGGATTCTTGCTTGACTTGCACCTTTTCCCCTTTTGTCCTCTTTACATCACATTCTTCCTCACCTGGGTCATTTCAGTTACTTGCTCAGCCTCTTTTCTAGCCTTTGGTCATATCCAGTTTGATTCTGCCACAAAACCTTTTCTCTTGCTCTTGTGCATTTGTTTCTATTTGCAGTGTTTCTGCAACCTTTCTGACCTCAGTTGTTGTTGTTGTTTGGTTACTTCTGGTGTCACCTTGAAGAAAACATCTTTGAATGTCTCATCTAAAACATTTCCCCCTGTAATTCCCTGATTTGTAGGCAATTTCTTTCCTTTTTATCGCCAAATAGTAAATGCCAACTTCCTCTCTGGGATCAAACTACCTGAAAACAGGCACCTCGCCTATCTCATCTGCCACTGGTATCCACTGTCACCTAACTACATCAGTCATAGAGCGATGAATAGATGAATGAATGCAAGAGAAAAACCATCCTTTCCTTACAAAATACCAAATTTCCTTCTGACCATGAGTTTATATTGATAGATCTGGTGAGAGCATGTGAATTTTAAATACCATGCATTTCCACCCACTCCATTCCTGATTCTTATGGTATCAGGCCCATGGGGGCTAACGCAATGGATAAAAGGATTTGCAATTGACTAGTGGAATGGAGAGAGACAGACCTGAAGTCATATCTCAGCTTTCCCATTATGTGACCTAGGGCTTTGGTTTTCTTCAACAGGCAATGGAAAGATGAGCAGTAGCTAAATGGCAGAGGCTGTGTAAATACTGTCTGGGCTAATGAACATAAAAGTCTTATTAGTGCACAAAATCATTACTATCACACTGAAAACATGAATTTGCATTACAGAAGCTCACATATTAATAAGGTTCTCTTTCAAGACCAAGATGGTGGCCTCAGTGCTGGGATCTCACCCACTCCTTTTTCTCCATCAGCACCTACATCGGCAGCTGCACTTCGATGTGTCTGTGATTCACAGCTATGACCTTCACTGGAATCCCTGGGGATCATTTTCCAGGCCTTAGCAATCACCATCATCTACAATGTTTATTTTAATTATATAAATGTCTCCAATGAAAATAACCATTTTTCTATAAAAGTTCTCTCAACCTTTGACATCCCTTTACATGACAATTTGTATTATGAAACAAAAGTGGCAGAATTTACAGGAAGCGTACTTGATGGCACATCTTTGGCTTTTATTCCTGGTGTATTTTCTCTTTTTCTCTGCCCAGTAGCCTAATTGTAAGCCAAGTACACAGGGTCCCAGGAAGACAAAAAAGCTGGAACTGCAGCTTGGGGAGAAGTGAGTGACAAGGCCTTGGAAGGCCAGTCTCTGCAGGGGTCTGGAAGCAGCACCCATGAAGCCTGCTGCTGACCACGTTACCGGGCTAAACCCGGATTTCATCTCACCCATGGATTTGGGTCCTATTCCCATCCCCATTCTGACACGTGTCATCTGCCATCAGCATGACAGCTCGTGACATTAAAGGGCCCGTTCACCTACAAACACTGCTTCAAAAGGGGAAACAAGAGATCAAGTTTTATTTTATTTTTTAAATCAATTTTATTGGTACATTTTATATACACGTTGTGATCACAATCAACATTGAGTATTTGTACCAGTACATGACATGACTTATTTCTGATTTTATTGTTCAATTTTTATTTTAAAATGTGGTACAATTGACAAATGCTTAAATAATCTCAAATACATGAAAGGAGGCAAGAAATTAAGTGTCATGAAATCTGTTTAATGACGCCATCTATTTAGCCTTATCACCTCTTTATCTTTTCACTAAATAGGAGTGTGTTCATGTAATCCCAAATGTCTGTTAGTAACTACTACTAATCTCCAATCATCATTTGAGATATCATAGAAGATTAAGGAAGTAGTGCTAGATTTATCAGATTCTTTTGCAAACAAATAACATATTATGCCAGTTACTTGAAGGCAAATATATATTCCTAAAGCTAATTTACTTGCCATCTGTATGTTAAGCATTATATAAAGTAATGGTTACTCAAAATATTATCTAGACCTGATTTCCTAGAAGAGACAGGCAAACATAATCTTTTTTTTTTTTTTTTTTTTTTTTTTTGCTTTTTGAGACAGGGTCTCGCTTTGTAGTTCAGGCAGGCCCTGGGCTCACTATGGAGCCCAGGCAAGCCACCGCGAACTCAGCAATCCTCCTGTCTCTGCCTCCCGAGTGCTGGGATGACAGGCGTGAGCCACCACATCCGGCATTAGGCAAACATAATCTTAAAACATAACTGATGCCATAAATGCAACCTGAAGACATAGTTATTAAACTCATACTTACTGCCGTTAGTTTATTTCCTGTGAAATAGGAAAATCACACCTATCTCTCCAACCATTTCACAAGAATGTCATAATGATCAGGTAGGTTAATATGCAGGAAATTATTTGGAAAGTTAAAAGCACTATAAAATGTGGGGAATATAAAAACTATAGCATATACTATATTCTTTGAAGGATAAAAATTTCTTTCCTTAATTAGAGTAACTCAAAATACTAGCTTTGATGTCTAGCTTTAAATATGCAAAGTTAGAGTTCTTGAGCCATGGGTACTGCTGATGTAGCTATCCCAGCACACTGACTGACAAAAACAGGCTGATTCTGGATGACAAAAGAAAGGAACTTTACTGGAAATCCCTGGGAGAACAGAAGTTTTTGATTTTTGGTACCAACCTGAAGAGGTTCTATAAACATACTCTTCTCCTGCCTCCAGCAATATCCCTTTAACAAAAATAATAGCAGGAACAGTACCACAATTAAATTGCTGTTATGTGCCTGGTACATGGTATCATCAAAGTAGATATACTAGATGAAATCATGGAGCTCAAGGAATTTGAAATTGTTTCTCCAGGGCCACATGTTGATAAGAGGGAGAGCCAGAATTTAACCTGGCAGAATAGTTCACTGTTAGCTGCCCATTTCCTAAGGATTCAGCACACCACTGAGAACTTTCTAGACCTTTCGAGACAAACAAAAATCAAGACACATCTTTTCCTTGCCCATAATTTCTAACAGAGTGCTCAATGCTCAGTGCACAGTGGTCTCTAGAAAGTGTTGACTGTCATTAATTGACAATTATACCTAGCTGCACCTTTTGGCAGGTTTGGCCTGATGGCGATTTTTACTTCTCTCCCCTGTGGTAAAGAGCACCCTATTTTCACTCACTTTGACTTGCTGAGAGGAGATGATTAGCAAAACCAAATTAGGACCCTATATGGACAAGCTAATTTCACAAAATACTTTGAATGCTGGTGTTAGACTATGGATGAGGTGCTTTTGACTTGCTTGGTGAGTTTGCTCTGAGTACTCCGAGTTTGCAGAGTAGTCCTGTGATGTTTACCTTATTTTATACTTTTGTGTTTGGGTACATAACCAGTGCCATACCTTGGCCTCATGGTATTTGTCAGTGGCAAATGGTAAGTAACAAAAACTAGAAGAAAAATATGGTGTTAGTCTCCTTATTATGCTACAAAAAATGAATTAGCCTAGACCCATAAAATAGGAACTTGAAATGGACTTTTGAGCTGGTAAGGGATAAGGAAAGATACAGTCTTTCAACCTTGATCCTATAATTTTTTTTTTTTTTTTTGAGACAGGGTCTTGCTTTGTAGTTCAGGCTGGCCCTGAGTTCACTATGTAGCCCAGGCAAGCCGCCGCAAACTCAGCAATCTTCCTGTCTCTGCCTCCCGAGTGCTGGGATTACAGGCGTGAACCACCACGCCCAGCACTGTGGTATGTGGTGTTGATGGCTGGTGGGCATGAGTCACCATGCCCAGCATTGTATGTGGTTACCGGGATCGAACTCAGGACCTTGCGCTTGCGAGGCAGGTGCCAGAACCACTGAGCTAAATCTCCGGCCTATAATTTAAATATAGTTATCCTGTGCTCAAAATTCTTTTTTTCATGGTGTCCTTGTAAAGTTAACAATAAATTGATATGGACAGAAAAAATAGTTTTGATCATAATGCCTTTTGCAAATGCCAAATATTGTTGTAAAGGGGTAAAGTCAGATTCCCTTATCTTAGTAAACAAAAACCTTTTGCTATGATTTAAATTTCTTCTCCACCCAGCTGTGTGTCAGAGCTGACAGGTCTGGTGCAGGTGGCTGTATGTGTGTCTGTCCTATACTCGGCAGTGTCACAGGGTCATTGACCCAGGCTGGAAGGTGCGTCATGCACCCAAACAGTCCACACTGGAAATCAGAGTTCCTTTCTCTCACCATCTCTGAAAACAGGATTCTAAACATGCACCAACACACCTCTGACCATGTCTTTCCCTTTACCTCTGAGCCTCCAACCTTCGACATCCACAGAAGCCACACATTGCATGAGTGTTGGATTTATAAACCTTAAAAATCTTTTGGTGGGTTTGTGCTCATCGTCCAGCACTGAACCTGACATATACTGTGCTCGATAAAATTTGTTCAATTCCTAGGTGAGTTCATCACTTCACGATCCATGAACAGACATGTTTGGCTGTGACTATTGACGGTAACCTCTGAAAATCTGAACGTACAGTTAACTGCTCTAAGTTTAGGTTTCTACATCTGCAGAATGGGAAGGTTCATACACACATGATCAATGATTACTCTGAGGATTAGTTAAGGCACCAGGAAGAGCACTTGTTGGGCAGTTAATGAATGTTAGGCATCTTCCCTTCCTTCTCGAGGCTAATCGGTAATTCTGTTTTCTCCTATTCATCCTCCTGCTTGGCTACACCCTCTGATATCTCCCACTGAGTTATATACATATTTATGTTTACGCACAAACACATATGTTTAACAACTAGCTGCATAACTATCATTTCACACCAGGATGCCAAGCTCAGCCAATACATTTGGATGCTAACACCTGCAAGGGAGGCGGAAAGAATGACTTCCATAAACCAATGTTTAATTTTTGAAATTGGAGTGGGTGATTCAGAAGGGTAATTCACAAATTTCTGATTGTTTCTCTTTTCAAGCTGTAAACTGGTGGGAATTCTTTGTTTATGTCTACCTGTTAGAATGGCTGTGAGGTCCGAGTGAGATGATGTCTAAATCACTCTACACGCACTGATTATGGCGGGTATCAGAGAAGGAAAACAATATCAACCAATCCTAGAACCACATTGCTGGCAGGAGCTGAGTGTATCACTGAGTCCACACCTGTAAATGCACTGACCGCAACTTTTGGATAAATGAAGTGACTGTTCTTAATGTCCCGGTTTAACTAATGACAGAAATTAACCTAGAATCAATGGACTCCAAATCCAGATCCTCATCTGGTCTCGCATACACCCATAGCCTCAATTTGACAGTGATTAAAACAGAAACTGCTGGGAATAAAGTAGTATCTGAACCACACGCAGGATGATTAAAAGAGCAAGACAAAGATGCCAGCATGCACGGAGCGAGTGCCTACATTTGGAGCTGCTGGCTCATTCCTGCAGGATCATTTTAAAAGCATTGTTTTGTCAGTATGAAAATATAATCAAAGTTAGTGGAAAGAAAAACAAATGGCTCTTAGAAGAGTTTTATAAAACAGCAAAGAAAAAAACGTTTTCAACGGCCTAGAAGAAAAATAAAACACTCAGACGTATAACTGGGGCCTGTGTTAATTGGATTCAGTGACTCGTGTTCCAGCCTTGGGGACAAAGCAGAAGCGAGATACAAACAGCAAACGTTAACCCTCGAGAGGAGGCGAGTCTCTCGAGCCACGTTTGAAAGCCGGGTCAGCTCATTCCTGTATTTCGGAGCTGGGATGAAATCAACTGGAGCTGTAACCAGACAGCAGCTGATGATCCCATGGCGGTTCTGTCCGCTGCCGTCAACTGGCTGCAACTTCTGGAGAGGAAGAAGTCCCCACAGAGGCGCGTTGTAGGGAGGGGGCTGTGGGAGCCCTCTCGGGACAGGAGGGAGGAGCCTAGGGGAACCAGTCAGACTCTCTCAGTGCTACAGATGACCCATCATTTGATCAGCATTAGCTGAGCAATGATGCTAATTTCGCTTAACAAATGGGAGAATAGAGGCACCGATGAATCTGAAGAGAAGTGGGGTACCTCACAGTAACGGGGTCTGGAATCAGCTCCCAGAGGCAGGCCCAGGACTCTGGCTCTGGCTACGGGTGCAGGATGAACAGCAACTATTGGTCACCAGAGTCAAAGGTGTCACATAGCATATGATTCGAACGGCGATGCCGCTGGCCTCTTCGGGTGCCCTCCACACGTTTCCTCCTCTCCTTCGCCCCACCCTTCCAGTAGCATGACGGGTAGATGCAAATCCCACAGCAGGTGGCACAGTTTAAAGCATCATGTTTTTCTGTATGTGGCTCAAGGTGTCAAGTTGTCAGAAACGAAGGGGTCCAGCTGAGACCCTGCACATCAGCAGGCCCCGTCTGAGGTTGATTTCCCTGTTTCTGTGGTGACAAAGCCAGGCTCCCTCAGAAGCCACGCCAGGGATGTCCAGGACCGAGTTGGATCCAATGCAGATGGCAAAGAGCCACAGATCCATTCACACCCAGGGCACCCAGCCTCGCCTTGGCTGTACTTCACAGGCACAGGCCCTGGTGCCATCCCTGGTTTCCGCATTTACCTGTAGCTCTGACATTTAGCCCTACACATGCCCATGCTGGCAGAGTGCGTTTGTGGCTTTGTATTTACCAAAACCCACAGGCACAAAGGCTGGTGTTCTTCAAGGACAAGCTGAGCTTGTATTTTATTCTGGGTAAATTATTTCTCCTCTCTGTGCAGAGACCAACAATCCATAGGCACCGTGGTGTGTACGGGAGATCTGTGCTCTCTGGAGTAACCACGCCGCTCTTAATGGTAAGGCTATGTTCGTGGCCTTCACAGCATGGGCAGAGAGCTGGTTCCCTGTGGTCTCCTCCTCTCTGTTCCCCATTTCAGGAGACAGCTGCCTCCCAGAAAAGCCACTTGCCCTTTCTTTACTGCTTTCTGCAACAAGACACTGCTCAGCTGCCTCCTTCGCTGGGCCTGATGTAGCCAACATCTTGCACATATAAAATGGAAAATGGGCCTCTCATCAGAAAAGCAGCAGCTGCTGAACACCATCAGAAAACAAAATCATCATCCTTTAAAACCAGATTTAGCCATTTAAAAGAGCTGCTAAGACAGAATTAGATGGAGACAAGAGTGTGGTTTTGCAACTGACACTGCATCTCCCGAATCATCTAATTCATGGGAAAACAACTTTTAAACATCAAATAGTGGAAGCAGTTGGAGGGAAGAGCTTTCAGGCTCCCAACGCGTATTTGAAAAGAATGTATAGATTTATACTAGCACCGCTTTTGTCAACCCATTTTAAATAGCATTACGTCCAAACTGCCAGGACTCAAATTATAATGATAACGCATTTCCCCCCTTGGTTATGGATCCACAAAGGTGGTTGGTGTATTTCCCTTTTGGCAAATGCTTTATACTCTGTTATAGACAAATGTGCACAACCCTAAAATGTTTTTTATGTTGAAATCTTAACCCTGCCCAGTTGATGGTTTCGGGATGTGGGTCTGTAGGAGTTGAGCAAATCTTGAGGCTGGACCCTCATCTGCAGGAGTGGGACCCTGATAAAAGGGACTCTGGGAGTTTTCCACTCTTCTCTTCATGTGGAGGACCACCCCACTGATTATGCCCAAAGCAGGCCATAAAAAGCGCAGGCTGTGAAGAGTTAACCTCACAGTTGGCTTGTTTACAGAAATGAGTCTGGCCAAAGCCTACGTGCAGAGGTCAGAGTGACTCAAACCCAAATTGCACTCCCCAAATTAAAACCTTCTTTACTAAAAAAACAAAGTTAATGATTAACCACAGCCTATATTTTGTGTTCTGTTTCCAATTCAACAATGATTTGTCTCTTCCTTTATGAGCCACGCCTGCATCAGTAACGTGTCTGTAACAACACTAAGTAGTGCCTCCACATATCCCCTTTACCTCAATCTATGATGTCACCAACAGGTATCAGTAGCTCTGGGTACTCAGGGACTCTCTTTATTCAACCTTGCATGCATGAGTCTTGGTCATCCTGGCTCCCCAGTTCTCTGTCTCTGCAATTTTGTCTGTGAGTTTTTCTTTTAACCTTGCATCATAGTACTGAGATCAGAACCCGCCTCAGGGTTTTCTGGCAGAAGGATCCAGCAAGAAAACCACGATCAGTGAACCAGGAAGTAAGAACTTACCACCCACTGGATCCACAGATGCCTTTTGGTGGAACAGCTAAGGTTCTGGAATGGTGAGCAATAAATTTCTGTTCTTTATCAGTCACCCACACAGCCCATGGTGTTTCTGTTGCAATAGGTCCTAAGAAAGTACTTTCTGTGCATAGGATTATAAGGTGGTATGCAGCTTCGGTAATGAGTGAGATACAAAACACACATATGAGGTCTGTTACTGTTAATACATTTTAAAGTCATTGCTTTCCTTTTAAAGCGAGCTATTGATTGTTTCAGAATATCTATTGGACAAATTCTTGCAGCAGAAGAGCATTGTGTCACTGATAAAGATATTTTTGTGTCCGGACAACAGAGGCTCTTGTGACTTGCTTTTCTTTTTGTTTTGCTTTGATTTCACATGGTATACTTGGAGTGTAAATTTGCAAAGATTTACAATAAAGAAAACAGATCTGGTTATTACCAAAGTAACCCCCTTTTTGTGAGGTCTGCTAATAAAAATTTTGATAAGTATAACACAAAATTTATTTTTTTTTATTTTTTATTTTTTTTTTGCTTTTTGAGACAGGGTCTCACTTTGTAGTTCAGGCTGGCCCTGAGCTCACTATGGTGCCCAGGCAAGCCGCCGCGAACTCAGCAATCCTCCTGTCCCTGCCTCCTGAGTGCTGGGATTACAGGCGTGAGCCACCACGTCCGGCATTGTAATATGCGGTGTTGACTGTTGGTGGGCATGTCTCCATGCCCAGCATTATATGTGGTTACCGGGGATCGAACTCAGGACCTTGCGCTTGCGAGGCAGGTGCTGGAACCACTGAGCTAACCCTCCGGCCCAAAATTTATTAATTTTGCAATTTGTCTTTTTGCCTTTATATATAAAACTAATCAATTGCATATTTGCAGAAACTTTTCTTTTTTTTCCAGTTTTAGGGTTTTTTCCCCCTTTTCCAAAATGGGTAAGGAATTTTCCTGCATAAATCCTCTATTTATTAATCTAAAACATTCTATGAGTTCCTGTTTCAATTTGTTACAATACAAAATGGGACCAGGGGCCTGGGGAGAGAAAGCAGCGATAGAGTACTTGCCTAGCATGTGTGGGGTCATGAGTTTGATTAACCAAAACCCCTAGCAATTTTCCACATTTTATGTTAGTGAGTCAAAAATAAGTATAACAAGATTAAAATAAACCTAGAAGTGCTGGATAACTGGGCAAGGCATGTGAAAGAAAGAAACTGTGACAAACGCACAAGGAAGCTGGACACATTTGGGGTTCCTTGCGGTGAGCAGTAGGATGGATGGTTGGGGGTGCTGGGCGAGGGACCTGACACTCCAGGTGCAGCGGGCCTCAAGCAACAGCAAGCAGGGTTGGAATAGTAGAAATTTAAAATAGTGAAGCGAACCTCCTTTTGTGTGCTTTTGCCAAGAAAGGAGTGATCATCTGAGAATAAAGAAGAGAGGAGAAAGACTGATTTGGTTGGGTTCCTGGGTAGCAGAGGGCGACCTATGAGAGGGACGCTAGATAATCTCTCAGAGGCATTCAGAACACATCCATTGGCTGAGGAGCTCAGTGACTCACGCCCCCGGGTGGCCAGTCAATCACCCTGTCCAATAGGAAGCCTCGTTTTCGTAGGTCTGCATACTTTGTTCCAGGTGAAAGAGTCAAGTGACCCCCCAGTCACTAAAGGCAGCCTCCGACCTAAAGCAAAGGATCACCCAGCAGCTGCCACTCCTGAGGCTCCTGTCAACAAAGGAGTCATAAAAAAGAAATAATTCACTGGCTCTCAAAGTGTACTTCTTTGGGAAAGCAGATGGTGAGCAGCAGCCCACCAATGTGGCACAACTGTTCAGGGCAGGAAGTTAAAAAAACAAAAAATGGATTCCATAGACGCTGCAGTGGAACTGAAGGGGAGAGACAATCATTACCTGCCTTGGAACAGAGCCTGGGCCCTGGCATCATTACTCTCATGTTAGGGAGAAATAGATTTTTCCCTAAATAGAATCAGAGTTCGCTCACATACTCTAACAGTTCTACAAAGGACAGTAAAGGCAGGAGAATTTGAAGGAGGTGAAATGACCCAAAGAGGAAAGGAGACATGTCAATGAGGACAGCTTTCTGTAGCAACATTCTTGGTCCTTCTGTGTGCTTCTGCAATCTACTGCCTTCCTGGCAGGCACCCTGTCCTGTCAAAAATTCACCTTGTGGCTTTTAACACTATTTCTTTGCAAACATTGGCTGAGACAGTAGTTTGGTGCTTAGTGATATCCTCAAGGCGAGACTTCCGTGTGTCTTGGAATTGCAATAACTTTGACATAACTAATACTAACTCTAAATACAATGGTGACAACATTTCAACTCCTACAGTGTGGACTTTTCTTTTTTAATCAAAAG